>PVKS010008009.1:0-70321 GCA_004027875.1 Aplodontia rufa
AAAAAAAAAGAGTAGTGCCATTTTGATGGCACCTAGAATGTGCATCAATAATCTTAGTTACCTGAGGGCACTTTGGTTTCTCCTGGGTAGCTGAGTAGGCTACCTATTTACTTATGGGATACCTTACATTCTTGATTTTCTGTGTCTTGAAAAATTGCATGTCAAATGTCCAGGATGTTTTAGAATTTTTTTATCATCCAAGTGAAGTATTTTCTTTTCTGAGAAAAACACTGAGTGGATTAGTTTTCTTTAGTAGCAGATAGCTTAAAAGTTTGAGATCAACTACTGGTAATGCAGTGCATGTTCAAATTCTGATAGAAAAAAATGAACATATATACCACTGGGACCAGATGATATCAACCCAGTATTTAGGAAGAAACTGAAGGGTGAAATTTTCAAAACTTGATTAAATTATACTTAACCCTTGTTAATTAGCACAGAGACTAGAACTATCAGATTTACCTAGGGATCATGTTCTATAGGAATCACTCCAAGAAGACCCTGAAAAGTACAATTCAATTTGTTGGTGATGATTACTTGTTTATTTCATCTCTGTTAGAGTTTTCCAGGGAAATGTAAGCAATGGGCAATATATCTTTATCTGTATCTATGTATATATATATATATATATATATATATATATATATACACACATATATATACATACATACATACATATATACATATCCATCTATATATATATATATATATATATATATATATATATATATACACTAAGATAAGTTATTGACTCCTACAGTTGTGAAGGCTGAGAAGTCCTATGATCTGCCCTCTAAGAACTGGAGGCACAGGAAAGGCAGTGGTTTTGTTTGGCAGCTTGAGAGAGAGTGGTGGTACAGATTCTAGTTCACATCTGAGAACCAGAAGGTTGGAAAAGACTGAAATGTCATCTCAGGTAAAGTTACTCAACATTCCTGCCTCATTGTTCTATTCTGTCCTCAGTAGTTGGATGATGCCCATCCATGCTGGGTGGGGTGTGTGGCATCTGCTTTATTCAGTCCATCAGTTCAAGTGCTAATCTCTTTTTTGGAAACTCCCCCACTAATACACCCAGGAGTAATGTTTAGCCAGCTCCCTGGGCATCCTGTGACCCAGTAAAAGTGAAACATAAAATTAACCATCATTAATTTGCATATACATAGCAAGGTAACATGTAGGGCATTTGTGAAAGGTGCATATAGATGATATAGATGACAGATAGAATGGAAGATGATATCTGAGTAGCGATAAAAACTTTAGACAAGGATTGGATTTATAGTTGGGGAAACCACTGCATATTTATAAGTAGGGGAATTTTTAGATAAACATTTTTTTAGAAAACATTCTCTTGACTCTGTGAAAAGTAGATGGGAAAAGACAAAGAAAAGAGAATTCAGATTTGAGAGACTAATGATGTGCAAGCAGGAAGTATAAATTCCATAGGGTCTTTTAAAGTAATATTTTCCTGATTATAAAAGTAATGCATTTCCTTTCAAATGTAGAGATTTGAAAATAAAGAAAAACACAAATTGTCAAAACAACATTATAGAATCTTATTGTCTAAAGGTAAGAGGTCTGATCATTTTGTTCTATATACATACTGTTTTTTCTATGCATTCAAATGTTTGCATTCTTTTATAATATACTGTGAGAATGTACTATAAAAACATACTATAAAACAAAGAACTTTTTTTTAATGAGAGCATCATATAATTGTTCAGAACTTAGATTTGAGTGAATCCTGATCCAATCACTAATTGATGATGTAGCCTTTATCAACTTATATAGTTTTTCAAAAACTATTTTATTTCTGCAAAATGGAAATAATTGTGTCTACCTCCTTGGGTTGGAATCAGGGCAAAAGGAAATAATGTGATTTAAAATACTCAGTGCTTGGCTCACAGCAGTTTATTATATAAGTACTTAATTATTGAAAATAATGTCTAGTTATTTTGTTTCCTGTATATGATGTTTGGTAAGCTATGCACAGTTGGTTCCATCAGATTCATTACCATTCAGCTACTAATTGGTGAGTTTAGTTCCATTAGGATAAGAATTGCTGAGTCAGACATTCATCCCTCTATAGATTTTCCCACGTGAAGTTCTTCCATTGGTTTTTGGAACGTGTAACTACCCTCATTTCCCCCCTTTACATGTATTTGGTCACTTACTTGGTTGCTATGGGGTTTATCTCTGTAGTAGTGACATTCTCTCCGTGCCCTCCATGACTGGACTTGGTAGGAATGAAAACTAGGTGAATGGAACTGATAACGGTGTTACTGTGACCTTCTAGGTGTGTCTGGGGTCTGGATCTGTGTCACTTTTGGCAAAAGGGGTCAGCCATAGGGTTCATAGAAGAGGTTGTTAGAGCCCTGTTAAGCAGAGTACCGGGATGGACCAAGTCAGAATGTGGAATGGGGAGCTTTCTATCACCAGCATGAGGTGAAATGGTGAAGGGATGAATCTAACAGAAATTGAATGAATTTGCTTCTGTTTTAGCTAGTGGTACTGGTTCAGCAGAATGTTTGTCTTCTCATGTCTTGGTAATGTCTTAGAGACTCACACTACTCCCCTCCCCAGTTTCTTTATTTATTAAAAATATGACGAAATGAAGACATTATTTAACAAAAAGTTTCCATGTTTGATCTTGGCAAAATGTTTTGGAGGAGCAGAAACTCTTACTGCTATTGGGAGTATGAATTGCTCTTCCAGCCACTTTCAGGAGCTCCTAGGGCAGAGGAGCATATCCTGATTCTAGGCACACATCCCAGAAAACCTTGCACACAGTACTTAAGAGGCTCGTACAAGAATATGTATTGCAGTGTTGTTTGTAAAAATAAGAAGTAATTATTACATGGAGTGGTAAATAAATTAGGGAGTATTTACATGATGAAACACTAGAAATCTGTTAAAACAGACAAGCTAGACATATATATATATATCATTGTATATACATGTAATACATATATCATTGTATTAAACAATGTTGAATTTTAAAAGTGAGTGGAGGAATTATAGGATAGTATCATACAATTCATATGAAGTTTAAAAACATGCAGGTAGTTCTATATTTATATCTTACATGTAGTGAAAGTATAAATATGCACATTTTAAATACCACATTTAAATAACAAGCATTATGTCTGGAGAAGGAAGAGAATAGGAATGTGGTAAAACATTACAAATTTATGGTCTATGGAATTTTGTTTAAGAAAGAAAATGGAAGCAAAGATAGTAAATTATTAAAATGTAGGGGCACTGAAATGTATTCTGTATTATCTTCAGTTCCTACATGGTTGACATACTTCATGCTTCCATAAAATAGGAAAATGGAGACAGAGGATGTTAATAGGTGACCACAGTGAAGAGAATTTCTAGCAGTGCAAAGGGAGTATAAGTCTTTATCACCCTTGATTCCTGGTCCCTTTTTCCTGTTACCAGAGAAAACCACTTTGGCAGCTGCCCGAGAACCCTTCTCGCAACAGCCTGTGATAGGAAAGCATATAGCTTCTTCCCTTTCCACCTGCACAGGTAATGCTCTTTGCTCTTTTTACTGAAACATCTATCTATCTATCTATCTATCTATCTATCTATCTATCTATATCTATCATCTATCTATCTATGTCTCTGTTTATCTACCTCAGAGATCTTTCACTCTTCAATTTCTGATCCTGTCTTTTGAAGAAACTTTTGCTCTATGATGGTAAATACAACCATAGTCTCTCTAATACTCACTCATGAAATTGCTACTCTAGAATACGTAGGATCAGTTTTAGATAGTAAATTGTCAAGACGGTTGTACTTAGACCCAGACTCACTTCGAAAACAAAGTGTATCTGTTTCCATATTTAAAAGACACTTTTCCCATTTCTCCATGTCAAAAAATCGAATATATCAAGCATAGGGCCAGAGACAGTGTCAGGGTGAACAGGACTGTAAGTGAGCACAGGTACTGTGGCCTCAGGCAAGATGGGATTTGGTGCTGATGCTGCTTTTACAAGTCAATCTGTGAGACTACAGCCACATTTTAGGGTTACTGTTGAATCTAGATGATACTAATTTTGTCCTCATTTGTATTCTGTTCAGTTT
Source organism: Aplodontia rufa (assembly GCA_004027875.1). Lineage (NCBI taxonomy): Eukaryota > Metazoa > Chordata > Mammalia > Rodentia > Aplodontiidae > Aplodontia > Aplodontia rufa. The sequence goes on from PVKS010008009.1 coordinate 4,090, forward strand.
TGCCATACTATATGTTTATTAGCTGGTGCTCTTAGGAGGTTGTTAAAATTGTGACAATAAAACTATATTTTATAGAAAAATAGAGGGAAGCTCCTTTAAATATACCTAAGCTCTTTTTCATGGTAAAGAAAGAAGAAAGTTGACAAAATAGTGAAGTAGGGTTTGGCAGTTGAGCTGTAGCTGCCAGGTGTCTGGCCTGGCTCTTGGGAGGGTTTGTTTTGGGATCACAAAAAGCCTGGATACACAGAGCGTGGAAAGTCCCTGATCCTTGTCACGACAGAGTTTGGCTTACAGCCTCCACTCTCAAAGATGGAGGCTTCTAGCCTTTCTGATATAATTTTCTCTTCCTGTTCTTCCTTAGAGGGAGAGATCCAATGTATTTTATTTATTTTTTCTTTTTAAAGTTCTCTAGAGTTGAATTTTGGAGCATCAGAGGTCAGAACTCATATAAGGTCTAAAGGAGGAAATGTGTCCTCTTTATCAATCTATATATTATTCAAAGGAGTCCTACACCCATCTATTTACTTCTTTGCCCTCAAAGGGCAGAGACTCCAGAAATTATAGGTTTAATTCCTGTGTCTCATGTCCAGGGTCTCATGGTAATCAAAAGTCCTGACTTCTTAGAGTCTGTGTTCTCATTCTCAATGAAGTCAATGATATCTACTTCCAGAAGTGACATTCAAACTATCTGGTGGGATCTTGGTCCATCATCAGTAGACATCTGCACCCCACAGGGTGCATGGTGCTTACCAGCTGCATGTTGACCAGGACTACTTTTTGGAGTTGCTGTAAGGATAAAATAAGCTTGTTCATGTGAAAGTGCTTTGAAAACTTCAAGGGGGTATGTAAATTTGTACTTTTAATGCAGAGTGCATGTAGTGGGCAGGACTTTGAGCTGTTTGACTAAAATCTTCTTTAATGGGGATAAAAAATTATCATCCCTACATATGTAACTTATTGTTAACTTATTTAAGCATATGCATATTATATCAGCAATTGCACACCTAGCTACTAACCCATGAGAAATGAACACCTAAGTCCACACAAAGCCTTGCATGTGAGTATTCATTAGAGCTTTATTCATAATGGCTATAAACTGGCAGTGGTTTCCCAAGTTCCTTTGCCACCTGGCAAACGAGTAAACTCACAGTTGTGTATTCCTACAAGACAATAATGCTTGGTAATAAAAGGAAGCGAATGACGAATGGACTCAACAACATGGAGGAATCTCAAAAACATTCTGCTAAGTGGAAACAGTCAAACACAGAACATTACATATGTGGTTCCATTTCCATGAAATTCTAAAGCAGGCACAACTTCAGTGACAGAAAGCACTAGCTCTTTATGGGGCTGTCCACCTAAAAGACTGTGTGGTCTTCTAGAGGGTAGGGACCATAGCTTAGACACTTTTAATCCCCAGTGTCCCGCATGTTGCCAATGGCCAAAATATGTTTGTAGAGGAATGAGTGGGAGTGCCAAAGGAGTGGCGAGGCCATGAGGCCGTGGGAAGGCAAGGAAGAGGTCGAATCCCAATCTCTCCCTTAGAGCTTGGTGTAACTTTGGGCAAATGTGTTAATGAGTCAGCCTCAGTTTTCTCAGATAGAAAATGAGTACTACGTATTGGGTAGGATTGCTGTGATAAGATAGAGAAGAGGATGTTGTGGAAGTATTCTGGGTCTAGTTACACAGTTTGCACAATACATTATCATTAAATCATTGGAGGAGTGTAGTGATGCAAAACCAGACTTAATACATAAGGTATGTTCACCTTCACCTTTTAGTGTAGCTTCCACATTACATTGATGTGTTTACCTGATTCCTTACAGCATCCAGTCAGAACTCATTGTACTTGTGAGAGACAGCTGCAGCTGTGAAATCCATTCACTCAGTGTTATTTATCATTGAAGCAATTGCCAACGAGTCTATAAAATATTTGAAAACATCAATCTTGTCTTATTTATTATCAGGTCCTCTACAATACTTAATAGAATTGCAATGAACACCAAGTGCAGGTTAACATAGAAGTCCTAAGAAATCCAGTTTCTTTAAGAAGGCTAAATTTTTAAAATATTATTGTGATTATGTCTCGTTTTTGAAATCTGTTAAGGTAATTTGGGGCTTCTGCAGAAACCTTGTGAGTTTAAACTAAAAAAAATGCTGTGGGTCTTTGGAAGTCTACTGAAACTCTGTACAGCTAAAGAATTTCATTGCTACTAGTGTTCATTTTCCTCAAGTTTTAAAATCTGAAATACAACACATTATCTGTATGGCATTCTTTCTAGTATTTAATGAGTATTTTCTTTTTCAACAACAATATTTTACCTTAGTAATAAAAAGAATGGGGACTAGGCATTATTTTTAAACAGGAAAAGCACCAGGCTCTTGATCCACTCTCATTACTTCTATTCATCATTATTTTTAATTTCTACTAACCTTACTGATATTAGTTGGAAAAGGATGAGAGAAAATCTAATTAGATGCATACATTTTGAGGTACATTAAGAATTCATCAAAGTGATGCTGTGGATAATGTGACTATTCTCAGACAGGATAAAAACAAGAATTGACAAGAAAATGTGAGAGTGCTGACGTATTTTGCTGGTTCAGTATAGGCTTCAAATATTTACATTTGTGAGATAGAATTATGATAGGAAGTGAAACTGTCTCTACACTATAATCGTTCTTAATAAGTGAATTTCTGTTTCAAGGTTAAATCTATATTCTAATCTTTATAAGCAATTTAAAATAATTTATTGATATGTTGATTTAACCTTTTAAATAATACGCCAAAGCCCACTAACTTTTTGCAGCATGTATAGGTATTTATCCAAATGTGTTTTTGGTTAGGATGTGAAAATATTTGGGGAACAAATCCAATACTCATGTTTATTTACTTTACATAAATTGGAGTTTCCCATGAGTGACTGTAAAAATTGAAGGAAGTGGAAGAAAGCGGAACTTGAATATAAACCAAATGTTTGTTTATGGGCTTTGTTTAGAAATCTACATTAGTGACTCTGATAGTTGGAATATTAACCCAATAATTCCTCCTCTTTGTAGATTATTATTTTCATATATTATTATATATTCTTATGAGGCAATTCTCTTTGGAGTACCCAAAGAGAAATATTACATTTTTACCAAATGAGTCCTTTTCAATATTCTAATCCAGAAAATTTACATTCAAGAAAACTGTTTTATTTCCAGCATAGATTTCTTTCCCACAGATATTTTCCTGTTTATCTCCATCTTCCACCACCCAAACAAAAGCAGTTTCATAACATGTCAGGGATTTGTCTCCTTTCAAGATTTTAATACCCACACTGGGTTGCATGCCATAGCAAAGTGTTTCCTAGCCATTCATCTTTAATTACACGTAAACCTACATCAATTTTAAAATAATAAAACACCTTCAAAAGTGATTCATGTATTTACTAAGCATCATGTATTAATTTATAGGGTTGTTTATTGAAAAAATATGATTCTATGGCCCGTGCCCCAGTACATAACAAAGATCCTCTCCTTTTGAAAGTAATTACTATAAAATATTGCTTGAGGAATTGAAATGTTAGTGTGATTGGGAAGTGGGATCCTGGCTTAGATTTTTTTTTGAGTGGCTTAGATGTAAACTTAAAGCTGGTTAAAGAGAGCTGATGTCAGGGAACGGTAGAGTGGTAAGTAGGCATCTTTAGAAAGGAAGTCCTTGAATACAGGGCCGGAGTCTTACAATCCTTTGTAAAGTCATTCCAGTGCCTGGTGCAGACCACATAGTAGGAGGGGGTGGCACTGGGCACCCCAATAGGCAGGAGATAAACAAGAGGTTGCTAGTGGAAAATGCTGGGCTCCCCAGAGATTTATTCTCCCAAACTGAGCAGTTATCTGCTTTTCTGACCATAAATAATTTATTCTCTTTATAAGAAGTGACATTCCTGTTTTAAAGAAATCCCAAATATTTGTTTTTAAGTTTTACAGTGGCTTGGACCTTGCTGAGTGACAGACCTCTTCCTGTGATTTTAGTCCTATGGGGTTAGGTCAGAAGGAGGTAGTTATATAATAAAATATGATTTAATTTTGTTTGTCTCCCACTCAGAAACCTCTAGTGCTCCTGTTTCTCTACAGTGATGATAGGAAAAAGTTCAAACACTTCGTCATGGCAGGTAGAGGCTTTCTAGAATTGGCCTCCAGTGTCAGGATGGTTTTTACTGCTCTTGACTCTAGTTTGACCTTTCTTCTGTGTAACCAAGAGTCATTCTAGGCACTTTTGATGGAAAACAGCAAATGCTGGAGGAGGCGAGGCCTGCGGAGGTCTAACAGCTAGCACTTGCATCTCTGATTTAGGGAGCCAGTGAACTCTGACGCTGTCCAAATTCTTTGCAAGGTCATTTTCCAAGATGAGAGAGCAGCACTTGTCTAGGTGACTGTGTTTGGGTCACATGATATTTCCTGATTCCTGGCTGTCATTTCATTTCTAGATCAGGATATATTCTACAAGTGGATGTATTAGATTCAGGAAGGGAAAGCCAAGCCCCAAAGACAGGTAGCAATTAAAATGAAGAACTCAGGACTGGATTTACTATTGATCTGGTGTTTAGTACTGGATTTGAGTCCATGAGGAAATTACCATGAAAAACAGGGGAGGAGGGATTATCAGTCAGACTGGCCTCAGACTGGGGGTGGGAGTGGGTGGGATGAGGCAGCTCACATGGATGCCTGGACCTCTGAGAACCCCTGTCATATCAAATACCGCAAAACACTCATCAAGCTGTTCCAGAGATATCTCTGATTTACAGCAAGGGCCCTGGGCATAGGAGAGCCTATCAGTGACTGGCTTTTAATTTTCACATCAGGGAAGGTCTAATTCTTTCAGGGACTGACATTCACCTTCTCTGGATTCTTTCAACATCATAACCCTTTACGATGCATAGGACTAATTATCTTATCTCTCCAAATTAATTTATCTTCACTTAGGCCTAGGAATGACTTATATTTAGTTTTTTATTCTCTATAGGGATTACCAAGGTATTAAGCCCTTCTCAAGTGAAGAACTAATTTTTGATCATTATTCTGTCCACTTACCTAAAGCAAAAAATCCAAGTTAGGTTTTAATTATTTTTAATGGACAGAAAATTATTTAATTTCCTTAAGTTCTGTTTTTCCTCCTGTCAGTGGAATGCAAAATTGCAGGATCTCTTTATCACTTAGATTGGGAGTTATGAAAATGGAAGGAAGAGAAGTGCATTGCTTTCTCTATGTTGGAAACTAGTTTTTCACTAGGTGGATCAGAAGCTGGAAAGCCAAAGACTGTTGGAACAAAACTTTGAGGGGACTCTGGATGGATGGATTCTCCAGGAGAGCTTCCGTTTCAAGTGAAGAAAGTCAGGCTATAGCGAGGGAAGCAATCTCTTTGCCATGAATACATCAGTTATTAATGCCAAGGGTTAATGAATAAAATATGCTAATCTGAACCTAGATGTTTGAATTTACCTAAATCATGACCTCACATGTGTTATTTCAACATACGATTTTTGAACCATCATTCTTTCATTCGTTAATTAGACCTTTTATTGAACACCTACTATATGCCATCTTGGCAGCAGGTGCTGTAGATACAGATATGAGTAAGACACAGTTGCTGGCATCAGGAGCTCACAGTCCTTCATATGATACAGATAGGTCCTGAAGCAACTAAATGCATGGATTTTAAAAAAGTGATATATTCATATAGTAGAATTTTGCTTGGCAATAAAAAGGACTGAAATACTACTACATGCTAAAATATGTATGAACCTTGAAAACATTAGGATAAATGAAAAAAGTCAGTCACAAAAGACATTTTATGTATGATTTCATATGTATAAAGTGTCCAGAATAGGCAAATTCATAGAGACAGAAAGTGGTTGTCAAGGTTTTGGGCACAGATGGGGAATTATTTTTAATGGCACAGTGTTTGTCCTGGAGATGATGAAAATTGTTCCAAAATTGATTGTAGTGATTTATAGTGTAGGCAGCATAACTGTATGGATACACAAGAAACTTTTGAATGGTACAATTTAAATTGGTAAATTGTATGCTATGTGAATTTAATTTCAACAAAGCTATTATTAAAAAGAGGAAGAGTGGAATAGAAAGGGAAAGAGTAGGTAGATCTTTCCAAAAATCTGCCAGCTAGGGAAACTAGAGAACTAAGAGTGTGTTCAAGGAACATGTTTTACTCCTATACTCATAATTTGATCTACACAGCAGTTTCAAGCATACATCCTCATTGTATCCTCACAACATTGCTGTGATTTTTGTTATTATATAAAGAAACTGCAGCTTGGAGAACTTCAGCGACTTGCCAAAAGTCAAACCACTTAAGAAGCAAAATGATGACTTAAGCTCAGGCTTCAGGAAGGCTGAGCATGGTTGAGGAGCTGACTCAGGGTGAGGGGGTGCGCGACTACAGGTATGGGAATAAAGAAGGACAGACAAGAAAAGATGGGCGTTTTGAACTCTTGAACTGAAGCTCTCACAGCCTAAATATGTTTCCTTTTTAGAACTATCCATTGTTTATTCTTTTGTAGGCTAGCTACTGGGCACAGCTGATTAAGTCTTTACGGTTTAAATTCCTTGAGGACAAGTCAGTGTCTGTATCATTCAGATTCTTCTGGGTGGATCTGGGGACTTGACCACCCATTTGCTTATGTTGGCCAACCGCATTCCAAGGAAAATGAGAGCTCTTTGTCAACTAATCAGTAGAAGGATGGGAACAACAGGTTCAGACAGATGTCCTTGTCAATTTTCTTGGGTTTTGAGAGGATATCCATTGTGTTGTCAATATATATTATCCTGCTCTGAATTACTGACTCTGAATACACACGGGCACTTCAAGTTTTTGGCAGAATCCATCTTCTAACTCTGTGTTATTCATTTCTCATCAAATCCCCCTTCTTTTTTTTCCCCTTCTCATTGTACCCCTTTTTCTGTCCCTAAATTGAATGATTTAGTGAAAACTGTTTGTTCCATTTCTAAAATATATTGCAAGTTTACCATTTCTGTTACTAAAAGACCAGGTCACCATTATTTATGCTTAGGTCTAACTCATCTCGCCATTTTCAAGTCTGTGTCACCTCCATAACTGTGAGAACTATAATTTTTCTGTGAAAATTCCATTATGTGGCTCCTAACAGGTCCGCCTGCCTAGAACAAATAATCATTACACTATTACATTTTAAAAGACATCCTAAAAACTCATTCAGCAAATGTTTGAGGATCAACTGTTTCCCAAACACTCTTCTTCCTTTGACTATAAAACAAATTTTCTCTCTCTTTAAGCTCTTGGATTTTGCAGTTTAAAAAAAATAACTAATGTGTCACAGGTGCAGTGGTGCACACCTATAATCCCAGTGACTTGGGAGGGTGAGGCAGGAGAATCACAAGTTCAAAGCTAGACTCAGCAACTTAGAGGTCCTAAGCAACTTAGTGAGAGCCTGTCTCAAAATAAAATATACAAAAAAAAGGGCTGGGGATGTGGCTTAGAGATTAAGCACCCCTGGGTTCAATCCCTGATGCCAAAAACAAAACAAAACAAAACGAAACAAAACCCCATGTCATTTGTATAATTGACAAATAAATGTGCACATATTTATAGTATGCAGCTTGGTGTTTTGATATCTGTGTGTGCTGGTAAATGGCTAAATGAAGCTGTTCAACATGTGTGTTACCTCACATATGTATTCATTTTTTTTTTTTAGTGAGAACACTTAAAATCTACTCTCTTGGCAATTTTAAAGTATACAACAAATTGTTATTAACCATAGTCACCATGATGTACAGTAGATCTCATGTGCTTATCCTTCTTTTAATTGGCATTTTGTGTCTTTTGGACAACATCTTCCCAATGCCCTTACTCTCCAGTCTGGTTATTTTGCTTAGCATATAGTCCTCCTGGTTCATTCACATTGTCACTAATGGTAAGACTTTTTCCTTTTTTTAGGACTGAATGGTATTTCATCATTGGCCTATACCATATCTTCTTTATCCATTCATTTGCTGATGGACACTCCTGTTGATTCCATGTGTTGGCTATTATGAATAGTGCTATAGTAACCATGGGAGTGCAGATGTCTCTTTGACATACACATTTTTTGGATATATACCTGGAAGTGGGATTGCTGCATCCCACATGGTAGTTCTATATTTAAGGCTACTTTTCATAAAGTGGCTGTGCTAGTTTGCTTCCCCCTCAGCAGTGTATAAATTTATTTTTCTACATCCCTACTAACATCAATTCTAACTCTTGACCATGGCCTACAAGGCCCTTCATGATGTGGCTCATGCTTTTCCCTAAAATTTATCATGTTCCTATTCACCTTTTCTATACTTCAGCACAGTGATCTTCCTTCATTTCCTCAGAAAACTTTTCCTGCCTTGTGGCCTCTGTGCATGCAATGAGTAGCATTTGCAAATAGTTTGCTGGTCTGGAATTCTTCTTGTTCATAGCTCCTTAGCATAAAATCCTTCTGTTCTCAGCTTCGAATGTCTCCTCAGAGAGGTCTTCCCTGATCACCTGAACCTCAGGAGATTTGTTTCCCTCATTCATCAGTTAGCTAGATAACCCTAAATAACAGTGGCTTATCTATACAAGGAGGAATTTTCTTTCTCTGACATGTAAAGCTCTATACACAATTCTTCTCTAGACTTGTGAACCCACACTCCGGACCAGATGATCCTCTGAGCCTTCCCATAGTCCATGATGGCATCTTCCATTCTCATTTGAGTGACCCTGTTAAGGAGTCTGGTAACATTTAGCGATAAAGAAGTTGGAAAATTAGTTCTTTTCCTTTCTTTGTTCTAGATAGTCATGTTCTCAGCAAAATTAAAAGAAAAATATTAGTGAAAGAAGAGAGAAAATTGGTATGGAAGGTGGAAGAATAATGACCCCATGTCTTAAAGTCGTGGTGGAAATGGATTCTTGTCCGTTATTATATCACATAATATTTTCTTTATTATCATCTACACAATAATTTTCTTATGGGAAAGACGTGCATTTCCCGGCTAACTGCTTGCTCTCTCCTCTATGGACACTGAATTGTGTGTCTGGTTCTGCTGTGCTCTTTGCTTTGCTTACCAGGCATTTGAACTGAACTTATGATCCTCTTGAGCAACTGCATAAACCTTTGACATGTATTTATTTATTTTTCTATAATATTAACCATGGCATTATTTTACTTTGCTACACCTGTTCTCTTTATCTTCCTCCCCTCTTTATTTTTGTTTTTTGATGTATTTTTTTTGAAGTCTCCAAAAATTCTCTTGGTAATAAACCAGAAAATAAGTATTCAAAATACAATAAAAATAAATAAAATATCCTGTATTCAATGAAGATAATAAAAGTGCCTATATCATGGGGCTGTTAAGAAAATAAAATGAATTAATATAAATAAAACACTGAGACTAGCATCTGGCATAGTGTAAGACCTGTTCTTTATTATCATTGTAGTTAAATCTTGATTAACTGACTATCAAATAAACCTGCTTGAAGAGACAGTCTTATTAACATTTTCAAAGTATGTTAAATGAAGGAAAAGATGAAACTATGTAATAAGGGCTCTTCAACAATAATTATTTCTGCATATTGTAATCTGTATAGCAATTAGTAGATGCATTGTGCTGTGTAAGATAATATGCTAAAAGTTCAATGGCCTCCAACACATTTGGTATGTCTTGTATTTAGACATCTCGTAGATAAAATGTACGGATGGCTAACTGGGTAAGAATTCAGTCACCAGAAGAACTGTTTCTCAGTCTCTTCTTTTTCCTGATAAAGATAGAGTCTGAATCTGAATACTGGATTTACAACTGACCAAACTTTACGACCTGAGTCAAATCTCAGTTTCCATATCAGTATATTTTCTGACAGGGCATCAATAGTAGGTACCACATAGGGACATGGGGATTATATGAAGTAATGCTTGTAAAGAGCTCTGCATGGTACCTGGGCAGAGTATGCATATACTAGTCATTATCATTAGTTTCATGCAAATTTTTTAAGCTGAAGAATTATTACCCTTTACATCCTGATTTTATATTGAGTACATACAGATCTGATGTTTTTTCCTTTAAATATTTGAAAACCTTACCTTGATGGAAATTTTGCAAATGCTTAATTTTTAGTTTTTCATCATGATTCTATACAGAATATGGCTTTCAAATGTAATTCAAAAATCCCAAATGGATTCTTGGGAACTATGCAAGCTGTGAGTTCCTGTAGCATTAACATTTCTATTACCATAGCATTTGTATGTAAGTTTCTGCTGTGGATTAATAAATTATTAATGTTATTAAATGATTGTCTGGTTTTCATTAATTGTTAGTTCATAAAAAGCTCACCAAAAACTTCCCATTCGTTCTGCTGAGTTCAGTCACTGGGAATAAATGTTCTAAGAGGCTCTTTGCCATGCCAAAGTGGATCATGAACAATATGGTCAATTTATTTCAGTTCAGCAAATGTACATTGAATTCAGAATATGGGAAAACATATTGTGGTAATATCAAGAGACATCACCACCACCCTGTGGTGTCTATTTTTCCTTCCATCTGGGAATTGCAGCCTTTGCTGGTTCCCAGCTGTTTGGTTTCTGTAGGATTGGCCTCTTACCCAGAGTGGAGGGACCTTGCTTGGCTTCAGGCTGTCAGCAGAGCCCATCTCCATTCCCATCATATTGTATTCAGGAGTGGACCTGTAACCCCTGAGTCTCAGACAGACTTGTTTGCTGGAGCTCCTGCAAAAAATGAAGCTGTTTTTGTCTTTCCTGTGGGAGCTACTGGAAGATGCTTTCTTTCCCTATGCAGTGTAGTGAGGTTGTGAGGTCTGGGAGGACCTGGAGCTGTGATGGGCTAGAACACCACATGGTCACTGGAAAGGGAGCTGACACCATGAAAGGCAGTGCCAGGAACCTGCACCTGCCTCAGACCAGCCCTGCCCTTATCACATGAGCTGCCCAGGCCAATTACAGTGAGTTTTCTAACACTTGTAAGTAAAATAATTCACATGTTCTTTGATCTTAGTAATTAAAAAGATTTATGGTAGCTGCAACTCAAGTGCTACTATTATTCTAAAATGCTTATTCGTATCTGTAATAAAACTTGACCCAGGGATTAAGATTATTGTGAAAACAAAATTGACCAATGACAAGTATTTATTGAAATGGATTTGATGTCAGTCTGACTAATGCAGGTCCCTTGCACAAGTCCATTCGCACTCAATAGTACTAGGGTAAGTACCACCATCCAAAATCCCTGTGGCTTGGAACTGCCAAGGTTATCACCACTTCCTAGTTTCATGTGCCTCAGTAAAACAGGGCTAATGCCCTACTACCTCCTATTACTGTACTTCTTTTTAAAAGTCTTTTCTCACTTATAAAAGGTGGGATTAATATCACTATTTGGATATCTGTCCTTCTAGGGTAAGAGCTTTCATAAAATAGCCTCCAGGAGACTTTTATGTTAGTCACATGGTTCTGATATTTACATCCTGTCTCTAGACTCTCCTTCAAGTGGCAAATTATATCAAATTGAATCATGACATTGAGCCGGGTTTACTACTATTTCAGACAGAAGTTCTGTTTTGTTACAGTATTTTTTTTAACCCAAGTTTTACTCCTCTAAGAGGTGAGCATAGGACACTCAAAACATAGCTAAACAAAAAGGCCCACTTTGAAATACCTAACTTGTCATAGAGTTATTTTATCTCTCTGTTATAGCACTATAATGACATTATATTGTGTCTAATACAAACACAAGCACAGTAGTTTCTGTCATTTTTGCCCTTGGTTTGTGAAGATAGAATTCAGAGAGAAATGCATTTAGAGATAAAATAGTGAAATCTGCTGAAAGTGCATAGAATTACTTAACTGTGACACAACTGCTTGTTTCTTTTGGAATTGATACTGGGTGTTTAGCTAACTGAAGCTGCCAAGGACGTGTTTCAATGGTCCCTAGAGTTCATCTGCCATTTAAAATTCTTTGTCATGTAAGTCTACACATTAGATGACCCACACTTGCTAAATTGTTCTTCAGATGTGTTTGTTTTCTCTTGTTGATCATTTGATCACTTTAATATGCAATAGGAGGAGCAAGTAGTTTTCTAATTTTCACTGAACAACCTTTCTTAAAGTATCAAATATATTCATTCTATATCTTACCAGTTAGTGAGAAAAAAAAAAAAAACCTCTTTAAATTCAGGTCCCTGTAATAGGCAGTTCTCACTCGGTAGTGCTGGGGGCGGAGTACCACCCTATTGCTCGACTTCTTTATGTTTATCAGCTGCCAGTTTGGTGAGTCTTTAGTGCCTGCTTCCAGGGTCTTTTTCACTCCAGACTGAAGGAACAGCTCCCATCTGGGACATGCCATTCTTGTGGCAGAAGGCAGCAAGCTCTTCAGAGACAAAGTCAAATCTTGAAATGTCTGTTGAAGTCCTGCTCATCTGTGACTGTCTGTCATGCTCATTCAGATTGCATTGGCCAGAGCAAGTTGCTTGGCCAAACTCAGGGTCATTGCCTTGACACAGATCCTGTAGTTTATAAGGCAATTGGTGGGAATGTGTTACCCGCTTACGATGAGGAGAGGAAATCGTAGAACATTTCACAGGTCTGTTGTGGATGGGGTTATTCCATCTTTTGCTCCCATGCCCTATTCTGATGCTGCTTCTTCAGAACATTCATTCCCTGCTTCTCTCACCCACCACTCCGTGGCTGCCTACGTACCCCTTGTTGTCAAGTAGACCCATGGAAACTGCTCATCTTTTCTGCAGCCTGATGTGGAGCCTTCATGATACAGTGGCTAAATTAATTGGCTTAGTAAAAACTAAAGCTCCCTGACATGATAGGGAACAGCTCTGCTCTAAGTCAAGAAGGCTCAATATTTACTGAAGCCATATCCATTTTTTTGAAATTTATTTTATTGGTTTGAAGTGAAATTTTAAATAAATCAGATAATTACTGCTTACACCTATTAAATAAATATCCAGAGCCCTAAAATACATGCTCTTATTGTCTTAAAGTGCTTTATAACACACAGAATAATTTTACCACGTTTATATCATATGATACTTACAAAAGCCCTAGTGATGCCAATATTCTTGCAATTCCCATTTTATAGGTAAGAAAGGTTAATCAACTTTTTTAGGGTCAAAAGACTAGTGAGGGGTTGGAGCGATGGCTCAAGTGGTTGGAACACTTGCCTGGCATGCATAAGGACCCAGGTTCTAACTCCAGCCCCACATATACAACTAAGTGTGAAAAAAATTGATTATTTATCTCACTCTTCATCTTTTTTTTTTTAAGAGAGAGGGACAGTGAGGGGGGAATCAATTTTATTTAGTTTTTCATGTGGCTTTCATTGCTCAGAGACTTTGTTGTGTACGTGGTTCTGGGTTTGAACTTGGGGCCTTGCACATGCCAGGCAAGCTCCCTAACCACTGAGCCACTGCTCAGCCCCTCCCTCTATCTTAAAAAAAAATAATGAGCTTTATGGCCAGTATTCATGCCAGGGTAGATAATGACAGGCACTTCTTGTTACTGATGAAACCCTGTTTTAAGTGTATCTTGGAAAATGTATAATGTACTGTAACAAATACCTTATTTTAAATTATAGAGCAAGGTGATTACTAGCATTTCTGAAATAACTCACCTTAAATTTTTTAAAAAGTGTTTCTTTGTTTTTTGAATATTTGATTACTAAATTTCAGTTACACACTACTTTCCCTAGGAAAATGATCTTTGCACAAACTAGGCAGTGGTGGTCACTGCAGTCAGTGGAGCACAAAGCTCCATGAAGCCAGTTACCCCATCCCCGAAAATGGTGTGTCATCTGTGCTCAACAGGGGCCACTGGGCTCTGTCCCCACTGCCCACCCTGGTCTAAGCCACCAATATCTAATCAGCCAAAATGTGGCAGTAGGACCTTAAACTGTCTTCCACACCTTTCCTTCTCTCCCCCAAGCTTTTTACCACTATTGGTCCTCCCTGCCAATGTCTCCTAGCCAATTCACATTCATTTGTTAGGTTCCACCTTCCCAGGGAAGTCGGCTATGCTCCCAATCCCGGTAACCACCTCGTGTTAGTCTACCTGGTCAGAAACTCACCTGTATATCCCACCATCATAAGGCCCTTAGATTGTCCTCTTTAAACACCACTTGAAGCTGACCAAGCTGCATGGGGCCTTCCTGATGCTCACATGAGAAGATGGATTAGATGATGGTGGCTTTTGTAAAAGCTCCTCCTTACCCACACCAGTCACTCTTACAAGGAGATACATAGCAGTTGGGGAGAAAGCAACCAAGTTGTTCTGGAAAAGAGAGTGCCTCATGTTTTAGAGTAGACAAGTTCCCTGTGATAACTGCTAAAAGTATTAGAAGTCCTCCTAGGTCTGATAGTCTCTTTATGCTGCTACTGTGACCATGGCAGCAGTTTGGATTTTAATGCAATAGGGTTTCTAAGGACCAGCCTGTGCTTCATGCTTATAGATCCTGCGAGTGGCTGAGATGGGTCCTTGTAAATCATGTCTTTGGCATTAATGCTCGGTTAAGCATTGTGGCCCTATGGCAGCTAACTTTCATAGGCAATAAAGGCCTCCTATGGATTTTGCCTTTTAGATGTTGACATAGAAAAGCTGCTCTGCTTGGAGCTTGGCCTCGGGTGTCAGTGTGGCAAGATGGCTCAGCTCTCTGGCAGGCAAACAATATCCTTTCTAGAGATGATGGTAATTTACTCTGTCCCTATGGATTTTGATGTAATGGGTCCTCTCGTAAGGCAGACAGACCAGGAGACACAGTTTGGAGAGGATGGGTCACATGCCACCTGCTATCATTTGGAGCTATGCTTTGTCCTTAATTCATCCTACTTTCACTCAATCTAATAGCTGAGTTTTGTTTTTAATTTTTTTGAAAATTTCTCAAGGAGATCACTTTCCTTCCTTCCCTGGGATTCACGGAAGGAGAATGAAGGGCTATAAATATCTTGGTTAAAAATTGGAAGATCGTAGAGTGTCTGGGGGCCTGGCAGGAAGCCTTCTATTCACTGTAAATGAATAGGTGGTTCATGTGTTTTTCTCTTCCCCCCCTTTTTTTTTCTATACCTGGGAATGCCCTTTCCTTCATTGTCAGGGAACAGAAATCTTCTAAAGCCCACTTAAAGTTTCTTCTTACAGAAAACTTCCTAGATTCTCCCCAGTCAGAATTTATGCTGATTTATGCTATCATTTCAAAATGTTACTTTAGCACTTGTGACACCCTGTTTTTTATTTTATTTTATTTTTTATATTATTTACCTATTTTTCTCATCCAGATTCTGCAATCCTTAAGGATAGATATGGAGTTTACTTTGTCCCTAGTACCTAGCATGAAGTGTTGACCTAAGAGGAAGGCTATAAACTTGTTGAATCAATTCAAATCTTTTCTTCCATGAAAAGTACATTGCACAATCATAATATTCTCCATAAACAAATGGACCCGAGGAGCATCTGATGATCTTTTATCTGCCTTGGCACGAATTTGCAATTTCCTTACCACTTCAGGCCAAAACACTGAGTTTCCAAGAACAACTGTTATCCTTTCCCCATATGAGTTCAGGAAAGGTCAGCCATTCTAGGGACTTAGTTATCTTTCATAGGACACTGGGTGGGAGATTCTGTGATAAGCGTATGAAGCTGGGCTTCATTTTTGGTAGGGCTAGACTACTTCCTGTTTGGGGGTTAAGTTTTCTTCTGAATCAGAATCAGTTTTCTAAAACATACCACAGTGAGTTAAGCCTGAAAGACACATTTTTTCCTGTCTGTTTTTCACTTTCAGTGGTAGAAAGCATAGAGTTCTCCCTTCACTATCTTTTTCTTTTCTTTCTTTCTTTTTTAAGATAGTCTTGCTATGTTGTCCAGGCTGGTCGTGAGCTCCCCATCTTTCTGCCTTGGCCTCTGGAGCAGCTAGAATTATAGGCATGCCCTACCATGTCTAGATTTCATCTTAGTTTTGTGTTTGGAAGGAGTCAAGTCAGAAGAGAGGGAGAGTGGGTCTCTATTAAATTCCCCAAAGAACAGATGACCTGAGCCAATACCACACTGGTTGGCATCTGTTGTCTCTGCAGGGAGACTGCAAACAGAGTGTGTGATTAATAATTTAAAAATGAATTGATCAGTTTTTAAAATTAGGTGTAGAAGATAAAAGGGAGCCTGAGTATTTTTATATTCTTTGTCACCTAAGAGAGGTTGGAACCAAGAGGGTCATTTTATGGGCATTTTTTATCTTCAGCCCCACATTCTCTTCAGAAATTAATTACTGTAATCTTTTTCATCACTGGAATGGTCTCACCCTAGAGTGAAGGGCCCCCTTCTCGCCTGTTAATAGGAAGGGACCCATTGTGATAAAAGCACCCTGATTTATGAGTGACTCCTGGAAGATACCTGATGCCTGACAACTTAGGTAGGCTTTTTTATATAACTATTTCTTTTTTCTTTTTATTCCTCTTAAAATGAAAATATGGAGCTTTCCTTTTGATATGTTCTGTATTTGTGAGAGAATAGTAATGCAGTTCATAGGAAGAGCGTGACCCTTGGATTCAGGCAACTCAGAACTCAGATCTGAGCTTCCGCAGCTACTAGTTGTGGAAACTTAACTCTTGGCACCTCAGTATCCTTATGGAATGTACTTTGTAGAGTTGCTGTGAACATTAGTATAAACAGTAGTCACTCAAACATGGCTATTAATGTCAATTATTCTACCTACAGTAATACACAGCTCCTTGGAAACATGGAGTTTTGGAGGGTGATAAGGGATGAGGCATTATATTCTTATTTTTCTTTATTTCTTTATTTTTGTTTCTCTTTGTTCAGTGTGTGTTTCAAAGATACATTCCAGGAACTTTGCTAACATTAATGAATATAGCAGACAAAAACTTCTACCACAAATGTACCTTACGTTATTGTAGTGAGTACAACTGGATGTTGTTAAAGGCTATGAAGAAATTAAGGAAGCCAAGAGGGACAGTAGGTTGGCAACAGATTGCCCCTGTGAATAGCAATTTCTGGGTATGCTTTATTATGACCATGACACTGGTTTTGGTGTCCTCAGAGGTTTTTGTAAACTACCTTTCAGGATAGAGGATGGGAGAAAGGAAGATGGGAGTGAGAAGAAGGAACCCAATGATTTGTAGGGGAGCATGTGTATTTCCTTTGGTGTGATATCTGGAAATGCAAACTCAGATAGGAGAGTGAGATTTCCCAGATGGCCTGGTTTTATTTTATTCAGTTTAGGCAAACATCTTCCTATGATGTTTGTACATACCCTGCTTTCCCCAACAATGGCTACTGAATGCAGTCCACCTGGTCTGTGACTGCTGGAAGAGATCATCACTGTGACTCATGACTCATGTCTGTTATTGGACTGTCACCAACAAGTCCCTTGGGGCCAGCAGAGAGGCTCTCAGCTGTTTACCCTATATAAGGGCCTGAGCCTGCAGTGACTGTGAGTGCTACCCACATGTGGCTGTTTAAATATAATTGATAAGGTGTAATGACATACAACCTAAGGCATTTGTAGAGATGTATTGGGAAGGATGGGGGGAGGGATATGGGTGGGTAATTGGGGGAGGGTCTTGGGGGTAAATCTAATTTTCAGAATTTATATATATATTATACTACTTCATTAGAAGCTTATTTGATTGTTCAACAAAAAATTTCGGAATAAAATAAATAAATAGAAAATTAAATGACATTTAAATGTCACTTTCTCAATCACACCTGTCACATTTCCCCTTCTCATTAGCTATGTGCGGCTAGAGGCTACTGTGCTGGATGGCACTGATGTAGAGCATTTCCACCGTCGTGGAAAGTTCGGGTCCTATTCGTGATCTGCATGTGTCCATCTTGGACATTGTTATTTTTGTGTGGTGCTGCAATTTTCAGACTAATCTGCTCCTTTTGAGTTGTTGTTTCTTACAGATTTTAGGTTTAAATACCAGATGTAGAATGTTCACTTAAGTAAGGATAACTAGGCTGTAAGGGAGATTAGAAGAGCTATGTTAATTCAGGAACCTGAGTTTTCGTTCTTGGGATTTATATTTGAATCCGGATTGCCCAGTGCTGCTTTTGCTTGGTGTCCACTGGGTGGTAAGAGAGTCAGGCTGCTGAATTACTATGGGAGAAAGGCAGCCAAGCCTTATGGCTAAAATTGCACATTCGTGGATGTTGATGATCCCTTATTTGGAGCGGTGACAGTCAAGGAATATTTAATGCCCAATTGTCTACCCATACACCAAGTTGTGTGTTAGTCCCTGGAGATACAGATGAAAATGAACGTGGCCCCAAATCCTGAGGAATTCACAATTCAGGCAGTGGAGAGAGATATATCCAGAGTTTCATTTTTCCAGTGCCCAGCTGTGCCCTAGGGGTCCTGAAAATCTGGAGGAGGGTGCTACATGGCCCAGCCTTCCCTGGAGTGAGAGTGAGGTGATAGGAAAGGAAGCAGAAGGCCAAGAAATGCTCCCTAAATAAATGATTCTTGGATGGAATCTTAAGGGAGAAATAGGTGTTGGTAACAAGATGAAGCTGAGAATGGGGTTGATAGGACGTGATAGTGTGAACAAAGACACTGAGGAGCGAGAGAGCATAGGATGAGTAAGAACTTTTAGGATTTGTGTTGAAGTTTAAAATACACAAGAACCAGTGCTATAGAGGTAGGTTGACAGATGAGTTTGCCGCAGAGCAGGGAAAGGGACAGTGTGATGATTCTTTTAGTAGATCTGGCTTCTCATGGTTATGTAGTCCATTCGGGTAAATGTGTTACATTTGGAGGTACTGGGCTTGGAGTTGGGATGCCAGTGGTGGTGAGAGGGCTGAGAAGAGTGGCTTGTAAGCATCCAAAAGGAGATAATGAGGGCCTGAGGACAGCTAGTGTAATGGGATGGACCAGGGGATGTAGATTTAGTCAATACTGATTTTTCAGGGATGAAATTATTAGTATTTGAAGCTTGATTTTATTATTGAGGATGAAAGAGACAGGAATCAGATGACTCTCAGCTTTCAGGAAAATAGATGAATTCAAACACTTCTTCTATCTTCATGGTGATAGGCTTTGACCTATAGCTGCTACTGGTGATTTGGATTGACAATTCTTATGTCTAGGTTAGATTTTGAGTTGAAATATAGACCATAGTGAAGTACCACCCTTGCATGACTTTAACTTTGAAATTTTATAAAAGTTTGGCTTCATTTTTAGTGGCTCTGATTTAGACACAAAATTACCCCATTTGCTAGGACATCCCTTGGGTGGACCATTGAACCTGTTATTCATTAGGAGCAGCTGAAAACCATCAGCAAAATTCCTGCACTATGCCAATAATAACACCAGGCAAATTTCAAGGTAACTGCAGGTTTCAGAAAGTTATGAATCTCAAAATCTGTCTAGCCGAATCCTTATTTATATTTTTATGCATATTTATCATATAAAAAGCTGGAGGTTTCTTTACTTTCCATACTTGTACACTGCTTTTTTTAAGGTCATAAATTAAATTCTGAATTCTGAATGTTGGTGGAGACATGCTTATAGATTTGTAGCTAATCATTTAAAAGTAAATTTACAAAACTAGGCTGGAAGTAGCAGAGGAGCCTGCCCTAAAAGGACCATTAAGATGGGGCCTGTATTGAAAGTGAGAATTCTCCAGTACCTGCAATGCATTTTAAAAGGACTTTCCAAGCAACAGTTAGCATTTTAATGACATCATCATTAGCTATAAGCTTTCAAAGGAAAAAGAAAGAAATATAGTTCTTTAGTTTGTAATATTAAGAAAATATGACAAATATATGTTTACACTTCACATTTTACCAATGTATTTCATGACTGTATGTTTAAAGCCACAAATAATAGTTGTCTTTTAGATGGTTTATCTAACCAACTGAATCTGGCCTTTACTGCTAAATATTTTTTCATTGTCAATCCAAATGCTCTATTGTTAGGCTCTTTGGTGGTGCGGCAAGTTTTTTGAATGACTGCTTGGAAGTCAGGGAGCTTTGGGCAGGTCCTGAGATATGAAGAAAGCAGACACATCTTCCCAGGACAATAGGACAATTATACAACATGTTCAAGGTTTTTATTTGAAGAATAGTAATGTGTTTGGTGATGAACAAGGACTGTAGATTGAGAAGCATGGGAAGCTTCCACATTCTTTAAGAGTGTTTTTATACAAAGGAGAAAAGAAAACAAGTTGACTCTTTGTGGTTCTTGGGAGAGGTGACATTAACCATTCGTTAAAAGTTGGATTTACAAGGAACATTGACTTTTTAAGAGCATTCTTCACAAACTGCCATCCTCTGCATGATGCCATTGAAGGTTGTTTAGCAACATATCAAAATAGTTTTATGATAAGACAAATATGTGTTTCATTAAGCCCAAGAGAAATTTTCTAAAATGCATTTTTAAAAATAAGTAATTAGTGTCATTCTGTGAAATGCATGACTTCTTAGAGTGGGAAAGAAGAAGAAGAAAATAAAAGTATTTTTTTCAAGCAATTTGTGATCTAGTACCAGCTGGTCAAGTGAGGTGAAAAAACCTTGAGTTGTATATTATGTTATTTTGAATGCTAACTCCATAATCTTTCTCCCATGGCAAATGGCTTTAAAACTTTGATCTTTTCAAACAAGTTTGCCAGATGTAGCAGACAAAGCATGTGTGACCATTGTATGCCAGTTCCACTTGGCTGATGGGAAACCATAAGTTAGTTCTTGTTTGACTTTTATTTCCAGGCATTACAGCAGAAGCTCTGGTGGTGACCTCTTTCGATGAACTGCAGAGAAGGGCCCCCGAAGCAAGAGGGAAGATCATTGTTTATAATCAACCTTACATCAGCTACTCCATGACAGTGCAATACCGGGTCCGGGGAGCTGTGGAAGCTGCCAAAGTGGGGGCTTTAGCATCCCTTATTCGATCAGTGGCATCCTTCTCCATCTACAGGTTGGTTATGATGTTTATTTGAAATCTTTTCAGAAAACCAGGCTTTTCCATGAAAGAGAAGCCCTTATGAAACAAAAACAAAACCGTTGAAATGACTGTTCAAGCAGTTCCCCACCATTCCACATTTGGTCATTTGTTTGTACTTTCGTCTTTGGCCTTTTCGGGATTCCAAGCATCATTTCTGCATTCCTTTAAAAAGCCTTCCACATCCACAATGATCCTGTAACATTCCTTATATAACTAATACACTGTATTTTCATTGGAGGGAGGGTTGACTTCATGTCTGTGTTTCATCAAGGATTCCTGATGACTTCAGAGGAAGCCAGGCTGCTTTCCATGTTGTTAGAGAAGTGAAATAAAAATAGAGTAGGGTCCTTTTCTGGGGTAATGGAAAGAGCAGGGGAACTAGAGGAACTTGGATACAGACCGAGCTCTGCTACTGAACAACTGAATGAACAACTTCAGTGTTTCTTAAACTTCTCTGGGCCTCACAATTCTCTATTGACAAATGATGATGAAGAAAATCAATGTACAAAATTATTTTAAGGTTAAGCAAACTCATAAAATAACATGATTATCTGTACAAGTCTATATAAATGTCTTCTGACACTATTTGAGAACAATGCAACACTTTTCTTTGTTGTTATGGTTACCCTGGTTGAAGGACTATCAAAGTTATTTATTTTAGTATTTTTAAAAAATATTTTAAGAGGCTCAACTCTGCATTTTTTTTTGAAGTGGGGTCTTGCTGTGTTGTCCAGGCTGACCCAAAACTCTTGGGCTCAAGGATTCTCCTGTCTCAGCCACCTAAGTAGCTGGGACAACAGACATATGCCACTATCCTGGGCCAAATGTTTTAATGATTCTCAGTCCCAGCATGAAATTCAGTACTGCAGTGGGTAAAAGGACTAAAACTTGACCTGTAGATATTTGGCCTAGTTTAGCAGTTACATATAGTTGAGTCACACATTAAGGATAAAATAGTTGAGAAATGTGGATAAAAGAAGCACCATTTTAGTGTTGTAACTTGGCTTGAGATTTAAAAAAAAAAGAAACAAAAATAATTGCAGGTAGTGTGCATTTTTGGGTTTCAGGACTGGATTTTTAGCAACTATGGTAAAGGAAAGTTTGTTCTGCACAATTGCTGTTTGGAGCTGGAGACACAGCTGCTTGACCTTAATTAGCACCCTACACCCTTGAAAACAAAATAACTGAGGAATAGATGTCAGCCCCTAGGAAACCCAGTGAGAGAAGAGCTGTGCAAAAGTGCAGGGAAAAGGAGAGAGATTTTAAGAGGGATAAGATGTCTTCCCACGGGAGGAAGATGGGGCATGTTAAAGCCACTTGTTAGGAGTTCTGTGAAAGAAAACCTAGTTACACGGGTGCTATAGTGCTAAAACTAATGTTCTTTGTACAGTTTTTTATGACTTCATGACTAGTAAAATAATGATTGGACCGTATTCTTTTGGATGGTTCATCTTCCCAGGAGGGAAGTCCTAAAATGGCTAGCTTTCTTCCCAGAATACTTCCATCACCCTTGGAATAAGACACTCAGCAAGCTGTAGCCGTTCACCATGATGTCATTGGTCATGAGAATGAAATTAGGGAGCTAGTTTGTTGCTTTGGGAAATTGGGAGATTGCCAGAAATCTTTACTTAAGAACTACTACTCATAAGACTAATAAATTCCCAGATGATTTAATCCATAGTGATCTGCCAGGGTTCATTGGCATTTTTTTAAACCTGGAATAATGAAGACATCTGGAAACCAGGAATACAGCACAGGAGTAGGACTTGTCCAGCATGCCATTTCAAAATGTTAGCCTCTAAGGCTTGGAGGTCAACAATTTATTGCATGTATTAGAAAGGATATTTTGTTCATATTTCTAAATGTAGACTGATTATAATTTTCACTGATTTTACAGTCAATCATATTTCACTTAACTCTTAATCATATCACTGCACTCTTTGACTGTTTGTAAATGTATAATGACATTGGCCTTTACATAATACCTTAGACTCTTTCACATATGTCATATTATTTATTGTGATAACATCCCAAAGAATCATACATCAGATGGGGCATTATTATCCCTATTTTATGGGTATGGAAGTAAAAATTCAGATAATTAGACATATTAACATGCTTACATCTTGCATCCTCAAAGATAAAAAACAAAATGAAATAGACTCACTTTGTGTACTCTTAGCTTGTTTTTAGAACTAAGTCTTTTTTTAATTGGTTATTTTTAGGTATATATGTCATTAAAATATACAATAACATAATTATAAAAGCATGGAGTATATCTTGTTCTAACTCAGTTCCCAGTATTTTCCCTTCCTCCCCTTCTCTTCCCTCTACTGATCTTTCTGTTATTTACTAATAGTTTTTTTTAAATTCAGTGACTTGCTGCTGTACATGTTGATGAGATTCTTTAGCATATTCTGTATGCCTGTCTCCAAGTCTTCACTCTTCATCACTCAGACTCTTTTAATGTGGTTTTCCAAGTACCAAAATGGAAATTCTTAAGGTCACAAATATCTGCCTAGTGGTCAAACACAGTGGACTTATCGTACCTCTCTGAAACACTTGTCATTATTAACTGCTTTTTCAGTATTTTTTTCTCTTTGGCTCTTATGACTTCTTTTGCATATTCATTTTTTTCCTCATGCTCTTTCACTCTTCTTTTTCTATTTCTCTGGCTTCTGACTCTGACTTTTCTAGACTTTTCCTTTTCCAAAGGAAACCTCTTGACTCTTTTGATTATTTCCTTGGCAATGCAAAAGCCTTTTAGCTTTATGGCATCCCATTCGCTGATTTTTGACATTACTTCCTTCACTTTTGGAGACATGTTGAGAAAGTCTTTGCCTACTCCCAAATGCTGAAGTGTTGGACCTAATTTGTCTTCCATCAGTTGCAAGGTAGCTGGTTTAGTTCCTAGCTCCTTGATCCATTTTGATTTGATTCTGGTGCAAGGAGAAAGATATGGGTCTAGTTTCAACTTTCTGCAAGTGGCTGACCAGTTTGTCCAGCACCATTTGTTGAAGAGGCTGTCACTCCTCCATGTAATATTTTGTCCCCCTTTGTCAAAAATCAGATGTTTAAAGATTTGAGGATTTGTTTCGGGGTCTTCTATTCTATTCCATTGGTCTTCTTTCCTATCTTGATACCAGTACCATGCTGTCTTTGTTACTAAGGCTCTATAGTATAGTTTTAAATCTGGTATGGCAAAGCCACCTGTTTCATCTTTCCTGCTTAATAGTGTTTTGGCAATTCTTGGTTTCTTATTTTTCCAAATGAATTTGAGAATTGCTTTTTCTATGACTGTAAAGAATGACATAGGTATCTTTATTGGGATAGCATTAAATCTATATAAAGCTTTCGGTAGAAGGACATTTTTATTATATTAATTCTGCCTAACCTAGAGCATGGGACATCTTTCCATCTACTTAGGTTGCCTTGGATTTCATTCTTCAATGACCGATAGTTTTCCTTGAAGAGATCTTTGATTTCCCTTGTAAGGTTAATTCCCAAGTATTTTATTTTTTTCGAAGCTATTTTGAAAGGGACTGATTTCCTGACTTCTTCTTCAGTCCTATTATTATTGGTTGTAGCTTTTTTAAATTTTAATTTATTCTTTCCCCTCTTTCGCCTTCATTTTCTCTGTCAGTAAACCTAATGTCTGTTTTCTAAGTCAGGTGGTCCTTGATTTTGCTTTTTCTCTTCCCTTATCTGTATTTCCAGTGGTTACTAAGCCTCTTAAGTTCTGTTCTTTATCAGTCATTTCAACACATATATATTGAGCAGCTCCATTTCCCAGCATCTCTCTACATTCCAATCATCGAGAACCACATTTTCCCATGCACCACATTTTCCCAAGTTTTCATGAATGCATGTGCCTTCTTTGCTACCTTCCTTTACTTTTCTCACTGTCCCATACTGTCTTTCAAGATTCATCTTAGTGTGTCTTCTGGGAAGCATTCTCTGATATCCAGTTGTATCTAGGGGAGCCACCTCTCTTTGGTATTGCCATGCCATCCCACATGTACTCTGTATCACAATGTTTTGAAGGTGCTTTGGCTCATAGGTAGGGGAGACTAATGGTTGTAACAACTTCATATCTCAGTTTCTTAACATAATAGAGGTCACTTTCTTGCTCACATAATTGTGCCAAAGGAATGTTCAGCAGGTGAATATGTGCCCTTTTCTATCCTGTGGCTCCACATCTGTGAGGTCTCAGAATTCTCTGTATCCAACTGGAAAGAAGGGGATATTGAGAGAAATTCAATAGCAAACAGGGAGATTTTTCATGGTTATTCCTATTCTGGACTGGATATAACATACCTCTGCTCATATTCTGCAGAATACCATTATGTGAAAACTGAACTTTGGTGCAAAGAAAGTGAATTTGGTGAAAAACTGTACAGTCTTCCCCAACCACCCTGAAAACATGCCAAACTATAAGTTCCAGAAAGACATTGATTTTATATATTTTTCTTTACTTCTGTATCCCCATCATCTAGCATAGTGTTTGATACATAGCAGTATTCTAGAAATGTCTGTTGAAGGAATAAAATTGTCTCAGGTTGTGTCATAAATCATGGCAGGACTTTGATGACAGTGTGTGTTAGTCAGCTTTTCATTGCTGTAACCAAAATACATATTAAGAACAACTCAGAGGAGGAAGAGTTTATTTGGAGCTCATGGTTTCAGAGGTCTCACATGGCCAGCTTATATCATTGCTTTGGGCCTGAGATGAAGTAGAACATCAGGGTGGAAGCACATGGCAGAGGAAGGCTTTTCAGTTCATGGTACCTGATGTGAGGAAGGAGCCAGGGACAGATAAAACCCAAGGCTATGTCCCACCTGCCTACAGTTACTGCCCACTAGTTCATTCAAATCATTAATCTATCAGATGGATTAATACATAGATGAGATTTCAGCTATCATAATCCAATCCTTTCACCTACGAACATTGATATATGGCCTAAAATTTGAGCTCTTTTGGGAACTTTTTAAAGATCCAAACCATAACACTGGGTGACCCAATTCCTGGTAGTCTCTGCCCAAACCATGTAACCTCTGTATAGTACGCTTTAAAAGAATTTTGATCTTTTAGGGAACTTTGCTATGCATTTGGAAGAAAATATCCAGGTGCCCAAAACAACCAATATATAATATAGATTATATATACATACTTTTTCTACCAAAACATTTATGAATAATGATGTTTTGAGTTGCTGATTAAAAGACATAAGTCCTTTCTGGCAAGCTTTTCACCCTTAACTGTGGGAGTGGATGATATCGGATTCTGTCTAGGAATATTATAGAAGTCAGCAATGCTAAAGGACAGAATATATATTGAATTTGTTGCTGCTTGTCTTAAAAGTCAGAAAATCCCTCGAAAGAGGTTTGATATGACACTTTTCAGTGCAATCACCAATATCATCAGCCCTTTTGGAAGGAGAACAGTCACATGGCTGTATGACAGATTCCTCCAGAGAAAGCCTGTAACGTGTTGCCAGCATCACCTCCAGTTATTCTTCTTTCTCTGTACTGCTGTTATTAGCGGTTCTGAGCTCACACTTCAAAGAGAAGACTTTTCCTTTATTGATGCTTTATAACAACCTGACCTTTCAGTCACTATTGAGTGTCAATTCATTAACACTTTTTCTGAATGTAATGCACCTTTTCTCTTTGTAATGGGAAAATATTTTAAAAATTAATGTAATTAATTACCAATTTAGGTTCTACAGCAGAGAGCATCTTAATAGAACCATTTGTCTTACATTATTTTTCAAATGTATCATGTTTTTTAGTAAATGTTTACTGAGAGCTTACCAGTTACTCAGAAGTTTCGAGGCACTAGGGTTATGAAGATAAATCAGACATGCCTTTTCCTCCTTCAGAAATAGTTTACCTCAGGAAAGAGAAGGAGGCAAGGTTAAAATGTAAGCGATTAGTGTAATGTATTTTATATGTAATGCTTAATACATGATTAGGGGAAAGGAACGAAGGAAGGGAATGGCCGTTTATTAAGTGCCTACTTTGTGCTTTTCTAAAGGCTTAAATTGTTTGTTTTAATTCTTTATGCAACTGAACAAAAGTAGATACTGGTATCACTCTTTAACAGGTTCAGAATGGGTAAATGGCTTATCAAGTTACCTAGGTAAGCCTGTGAAAGAACTAGAATTCAAATTCAGTCTCTTACTCTGAATTCCATGATCTTTAGTTTGCACCAAGCAACTTGGAAAGCTGAAGCTGTAAAAGCGCAGAGGAGGTAACAGAAATCTAATCTGGGCTCACTTCATTGAAGATGTGGGTTTTGGGTTTAGTCAATAAGAAGGCAGAACTTGAACAAGCAAAGTAGGTGGAAAGACATTCTCTACAGGATCAAGGCAAGGTGGGACTGCGTGATGTATCGGGGAACACACAAATAGACGAGGATGGCTGCAGCCAGGTCTCCTAGGGAATCAGAGAAATGGAACCTCTGGGTGAGAAGAAGAGATAAGGTTTGAAGAATTCAATGTACAAGACTGGAGCATTTTCAGTGTAACACGGAGGAAATGGAGAACTGCCGAATATTTTAGCACTGATCTAGACCAGTGTTCTCAGAGTGGTCCTGGGAAGGCATCAGCTACCTCACTTGGGAGCCTTTCCAAATTGCAAACTTTAGGCCCTATTTGAGATCCATTAAATCAGAAAAGTCAAGGGTGAGGTCCAACAATCTATGGCTTGACAAGCCCTCCAGATGACTATGCTGCACAGTGAAGTTAAAGACCACTGTTTTAGAAAGATCCATCTGCAGTGGACAGTGTGTGTTGGAGCAGGAAAGCAACGACAGTCCCCGACCAGTGCAACAGTGAATAGCGATGATGGAGATGATGGCCTTGGCACTGGAAATGGCACTGGAAGTGGGAAAAAAGAGCAGGCAGGATCTTTGGGAAAAATAAAAAATAAAAAACCTTGAGGACTGTTTGGATCTGAAGGAGAAAGGGGAGGAGTCAGAGATAGGTAAGGATCAAAAATCTTATGTTTTACATAACAGTGCGTTTGTGGGTTTTAGAGGGAAACCAGATCTGGTGACATTTCTGGTGTGGTCTGTAGGGCAAACTTTTGCCAATCAGATTAGTCACCCAGTCCTTTTTGTTGATGGAATGGTTCTTCTTCTTTTTTTTTTTTTTTTGCCCATTTCCCTTTTTTTCTTGTATTTTATTTGTGTTTTTTTCTTGTGTGGTTAGGTGCTATAGGCATTTGCGTTCATGATCTCTGCTCAGAGGATCTGAGGGTATGAGATTGGAAACTGGAGAATGATGAGTCTTGTGGAGGATGGGGAAGGAGGTGGTCTAGAGGGTAGCATAGCCAGTTTGCTTTTTAAACATTTTGAGTTTGTCTAAAGGTGACTGTAAATCCCATTGACTTGATTTTTATATTTTATTTAAAGAACCAAACGAAAACAGGGCAGCACTTCTTTTTCCTCTGTTATCCACATTTTTGATCACCCAAGGCAATTTAAAATTCTAGCCTGGCTTGCTTGCGCTGCAGTACACCTTAGAGCTTCTGCGTCCTGTTTTCTTAGCACCTGAGCTGGAGTAAATTCTACATTAGCTCAAGTGAAACATAATTCAGAAGGTAACTCTACTGAGGTCAAATTGTCTGTTATACTGCCATTCCCAAATATTCAGTTTTTCCTGGTTATTTTCTCCATTGCTCCAGGTAATTGAACAGACTGTATGTTTTAATCAGCTAAAGAAGCAAAAGGCACTCTCTGTACTGTGAAAACTTATCCCACACTGGATAAGAACTTGCAGAGGTGGAAATGAGTTGTTGAAAGAACTTGGCTTTGTAAATACTACTAGCTTATGTTTTATTTCACTTGGCCTTTGTGTACTGTACTGATAGAATGGAGTGAGGAGGAGGAGGAGGCGGCAGAGGTGCAGTCATTTTGGAGATGTCTAAGAGCTGATGAACCACACAGCTGGGGAGAGATGAGTGAATCCAGGTGATGTTTATGGAGTGTCAGAGAGGGAGACTGCTATACCATCTGGCGAGAGAGATGTGAGAAAGTATATAAATCAATCTCTGTAATGAAGCTTAATTAATACAGAGTCGATAAGTAACATAATTGAAGCACTGGTTGGGTGACATCGTGGTGTTAAATAGCTTCAAAGAGGGCTCTGATTAAAGCCATTACAATTTATAAAACATTCTTCATCTTAGGAAAGCGCCTTGATGAGATTTCACATGATCGTTTTTGTAATCAGACGGCCGGCTTAAAACATTCAGAGCAGAGTTGAAATGTCTTAAGAGGTCTGTTCTGGATGAGTTTTGAAAGCCACTTATTCTCTGGGAGCAAAAAAAGCTCACCCCACCCCACTTTTTTTTAATAGGAAAAAATTAATGCTGCATACTTCACATTTAGATAGTCTTGGATTTGTGATGTCCTGGTGGTTTGGTTCTTCAGTGTGACCTGAGGATAATAAGCTATCAAACTTGATTTAAATTGTTTTGAAACATGTTCCAGTGGGAGGGCGGGTATATGCGCCGGCTGGTGCAAAACAAAGAAAATCCCACTCTGACTCAAAGCAGTACAACCAGGGCAGCCTCGATTAGTAGGCTCTTTTCCTCCCTTATTTTGTTTTTGTTTAATTCACTCTGAGCCTCATAACAGATGCACAGTAATCAAGGGGAATGCAGTTCTCATCATGCGTGCTGGTGGAGGGCCACCGTGCTCCTGAGGCGGGAAACCAGAGAGGACCACGTTGAGTGCTGCAGTTTTTCTTATCATCCTTTTCTCCCCTCACCTCTCTGTTATTTTTTAAAAGGCAGATTCTTTGGAAAGCCTTTGTTAGGAATTCCAACATGTTCTTTAATCATTGAGCTTGTATTGTTGATTCAGGTAGTGGGCAGGCACGCTGCCTCATAAAGGAGAGAGCTGGGATTCTGCATTTCTGAGCTTGGATTCTGGAGTCAGCAGTGCATGGGTTTTTGTTCAGTCACTCCTGAGGTGTGACCTTAGCGCCTCAATTTCATCTTTAATATGGGGGAAATGATTGAACCTTTTTCATGAGTTTTATGGAAATTAAATGAGATAATATTATTGCCAGATGCATAGTAAGTTTTAAAAACATGTAAGGTGCTATTATTATGTAGTTTTGCTAATGACTTGATACAGTTATTGAAAGAAAGTGGAAGGAAGGATGGGAGAGAGGAAGGGAGGGAGGGAGGTGCGCACATAGTAAAGGAAGAAGGAAGAAAAGAAAAAGTAGAAGAAAGGAGGGAAAGGAGGAAGGAGGAAGGGAAGAAGAGCTTAGTTTTTTAATATCACTGTTATAATTGGTGGATTATAATTGCAGGTATGTGACTGGGAGACAAATCCTAATATCATGTTGCCCTTTGGGTCTCTCTATCTGCATAGTTTGTCCAAACTCTTCTGGGATTACTTGTTTGCTTGTCTGTCTTCTCTGGATTGGCTGCTGTCCTGGACACAGATTAGGTGTCTTGTTCCTGTGGGTATTCCCAGGGCTGCACACAATACCTGGCACACAGAAGTGCTGGAATTAATGGGTGAGCGTCGGAAGCAGCCTGTCCAGTTTGCTAATATATAAATTCAAGGTGTCACCATTTCACAGTCACAGATGTTAAGTAATAATATAGATGAGGTGACTAACCTTTTGAATTGCTACTTAACAAAAATAGAATCTCTGGAACCTGAGAGCAGACTCCATAGTGATGTAAATTTTGTTAAAGTATTGCAAACTGCATATTACTGTGGTGCTTTGTGAGGCTGCTATAATTAATGGTCTGTTTGCATTTCTAGTATAGACTGTTGTGTTTCATCTGCTTATAACCTTGATATAAAAATTCATTCTTCACTGCAATTTTTGCATTCATAATTTTAAAGTATATATAAATGTTCACCTTCTATTTTCCGGCTTTCTGATTATCAAAAGCACAAGCTTAAGCATCACAACCCCATGGCATGTTTTTCTGAATCTCTAGTGGTAAAAAGAAATTAATGCATTTTGAATTCAGGTTTCGGGATTATGAGAATGTTGTTTGCTTGTGCAGTGTCCTTTGAAAACTGTCTAGTGTAGCATAAGAACCAAAAGAATTCTGAGTAATTTGAGCCAATCCTTACTATTACCTGTGCTCCACCCTGCCCCCCGACACTCCAAATGAAAGATGATTCTTTAATGTCCTCTTGCACTATGACCTTTGACTTCTTTAGCCTGCTGGAGAAAATACTATCTAAAAGGCACTACCAGCAGATCTGGAAGAATTTGGAATCCGACAGACTGGATGCCAGCGCTGGCTCTGCCGCTTAGATGCTTTGGGACCTTATGCACGCTGCTCAACCACTCTGAGCCTCCATCTGTAACAAAGGGAAAATGCTATTTACCTGACAGAATTTTTGAGAAAATTAAGTGTGATCAAGCTCTTGACACAGAGCTGACACATGGGAAGCAATGAGTGAGTTGTAACTGACAGTTTGTCTTGATCATATCATCACTGGACAATGATGGAACTCAGGACGTAGGTTGACATGAACTGACTTATCTTGAAAAGAAGCTCTAGAACTCTCCCCAGTGTGGGCTCCAGAGACCTTGGTTCCACGTGTGGTCTGACTTTGGAAACCCACTCTCTTTCATCTCCCTCAGATTTTGGATTAAAATAGTGATGCCCTTTTGTCTGATCCACCCTCTCTGGGCTCAGGTCAAACGCTCCATCCTTTTCTTGCACACAATACCAAAGATGTGGCAACTCAACTTAGTGACCAGTGGCCAGCTGACTGAAATGAAGCAGGTGTTCTATTGCAAACAATAGCCAAGTGATTTTCTCCCCTAGGGCCTTTGCATTCACTGTCCCCTTTTTAGCACTCAAGGTCACCTCTGGAATGCCATCTCTACAGCTGTTGTATGATCCACACCCATTCAGTCTTCAGGTCTCATCTATAAAAGTGTTTTTTTCTGCAAGACCTTTCCTAACAATTCTGAGCAGCATTCTCCCTCACCTCTTGCATAACACTCCTCTTTATGCTTAGAGTCCTAATGGCATTTGGTAACCTGCCTCCCTCCACTGCTATTTGCTTAGCATACACTTTCTCATAAAAAATATGAATTACGTGAGGACCAGAGCTGTGTCTTTCTAGTACACTATAATATTCTTAGTACCCAGGAGATTGCCTGGCACACTGAAGGTACTCAAGGGATATTTGTCAAATGAATAACTATTTTTAAAATTCAGCTAAGATAAAGGACTAGAGAACCAACTATAAGCAGGTGCACATCCACGTTGTATCATGGCTATTTTCTGTGGTCACTTTCTAACATACCACTAAGCCCTGAGCCACATCCTCAACTCCAACACAGATTTATTTCCTCCCCTTCTCTTCCATCTCCCCCTCCCCTTCCTTTTCCCCCTTCTCCCCTACTTCATTCTCCTCCTTCTTCAGAAATATGTCAATCTGTGATAAACTTGAAAGAAAGAATGGAAAAGAACTCATATACTCTTCATAAGAAATTGCCTCATTTTTTCAGAGCGGTTGTAAATTTTACACTCCCTCCACCAAGCTCTGAAATTTCAGACTGCTCCACACTCATACCCAAATCTGGCGTGATCAGTCTGTTTAGTTTTAGCTTGTCTGGTAGGTGAGGTTGACATTTCCCTGAAGGTTTGGTATGTAGTTCCCTGATTTCTGAATCTTCCTTTAGGAAGATGGGAAGAGTCTACTTAAGTTTTTGCCCTCTCATTTTTTTTTTAAATCTAGAGTAAGAGTTCTTTATATATTCTAGTCCTTAGCCATATTTGGTTTTGCATGTATTTTCCTTGAGCTGATGTGTTACCTATTCTTTTCCTTGATAGTGTCTTTTGATGGGTAGAAGTTTTAAATATTTTATTTTTGTTTAAGAGAGAGAGGGAGAGGGAGAGAAAGAGAAAGAATCAATTTTACTTAGTTTTTCATGTCACTTTCGTTGCTCCAACACTTAGTTGTTTATGTGGTGCTAGGGCTGGACCCTGTGCCCTCGTGCATGGCAGACAAGTTCTGGAACCACTGAGCCACTGCTGTAGCCCTCAAGTTTTAAATTTTGATGTATGTTATTTATCAATTTTTAGTTGCTTTTGGGTCCACCCACATACACTTAATCTATATCCTATATTTTTTGTTCCTTCTGTCACTTTCTCTCTTATTTTACCACATTTGCTGTCAGCCCTGTCTTTCTCTCACTTTCTGGGTCGTTTGAAAGTAAGGTAGGAATAATCATGAAGAAACTTCATCAACAAATACATAGTATAAATTTCATACGAACAGGGACTTTTTTTTAACAACCGCAGTATCACCTTATGTCAAAGAAATTTAGCATTCTTATACAAATGTCATATCACACAATGCCCATCCTTATCCAGAATTCTGTGACTGTTCCTCCCCACTCCCAGTAATACCTGCCTTTTTCTTTTTCAATGCCATAATCCAATCAAGGACTCTCCATTTATTTGTCATGTAGCTTTAATCTCCTTTATTATATTATTATTATTATTATCATTTGCTTTAAAACTCAGATTTCTTTGTGCATGATTATCATAGAGAAAAAATATAGAAAAATACAATCTCTTTAGGGACATATATCTGAATTTCAACAAGCAAAAAAGCTTGTGTAATGATAATGTTAAATTTTGATAAGGCCTATGCTCTTAGATAACAGTGATGATTAAGAAACCTCCTGTTCTTTTGTGCTCCAGAAAACAACTTTTTGGAAAGAGTGACCCTTCGTCATAAGACTTACATTAGTTTTGGGGACATGTCCCTGTTTGCCTATCACAAAGGCTTTAGTTTCACTAAGAGACTTTAAAAAAAATCTGAAATTTTTCACTAGTCTTTTAGCATTTTATCACACTGGCATTTTAAAAGAAGTGTTACAAAGTATTCTTCATTTTGTACTTTCAATCATTTCTTCATTAGATTCAAAATTTATGTATTTTTGGCAAGAATTCTATATGAATAGTATTGTGGCCCTCTTGTTATATCATATAAGGAAGCAACTCATGTCATCTTTCCTTATGGGTGAGTCTAAGTGTGATCTTGTCTAAAGCATTATCTCTGGATTTTTTAATTGGAAAGTAGATTTTCCCCTTTGCAGGGGAAATACATTGTAATTACATTGAGATGCCTTTAGACTTTGGGAATCCTAAGTTCCCCTAGCAAAATTTTAGCATCCATTGATCGTCCACCCCTGAAATCGTCATTGTGTTGGCAGTTGCAGATGTTTTTCTAATGCAGTTATTTGTGCTTCTCTTATTAGCTGGAGTGCTGTTTTTAGGTAAGATGTCCAACCTCTTTCCTTTCCTTTGGGTTCTGAGCATCACTACATGGAATTTAAATTTAAAGTGTTATGTGGTAAAATGCATTACTATCATCATTCTTTTTTGATAAAACCTCAAAAATTTCAAAGTGCTTAATAAGTATCAAAGTTAATATTATATGATAAGTTTGAATATTTGAAGTATTGAAAGGAATTCACTTTTTGAAAAAAATTTAAAGTTACCTAAACTACCTCAGATAAATCAGCTAATCAGCAAGATGTAATCAATACCATTTCCTCTGACTTTTTCATTAGCAGCATGAGCTTTGGGATAATAACTCCTGACATTATTTTTAGTTTACTATTACCAGTGTATACCATATGCAAATGAATATCCTTCACCTCATACATAATTGCTGTTAATTGTTAAATTAGTCAAGCAAAAATCCCAAAACTAGCAGGCTCTTCTGAGTTTCTCCAGACTGACTGGTTGACTTCCTTCCATCATCACTCTCTCTCTTTTGCTCCCCAACCCATCTTCCTTCCTTCCTTCCTTCCTTCCTTCCTTCTTCCTTCCTTCCGTCCAGCTATGCAGTATGGAGATTGTGTTTTCAAAGAGCCTCTTCTTTCCAAGAGAAATTAGGGCCTCATTGTGGGTTTGCAGAGGCTGCTAGGATGTTCCTTTGGGATGAGCTACCCTCCTATCTGTTGAACATTGCAGAATCATATAGCTTATCCCCTATTCTGATTATCCCACCCCAGTGGTGGCTATGAATGGATAGCCAGCCTCCACCAGATGGTCACCAATCAGTCTGAGGAACCCCCAAAGCCTGGTGCTGCATTATCACTGCTCAATAACGTAAATATTTGAAATCTAGGGAAAAATTCAATTTTTAATGTTTTCCAACTTTCTTTATTCATTCATTGATTCAATAAACATTTATTAGGCATCTTCTGTATTCCAGATCAGAAGAGGACCCAAGTTTTATAGAGGTAACTGCTGACATAATTTTGGGACTTCTTTAAGAAAAAGAATAGAAAGTTGCAAATACAAATAAGGTGTAAAATCTTATTTATTTAGAATAGGAAAAAATTGTAACAAATAAAATAAAGATGTCAAATATTATAAAATTACAAAATTTGTTTTTATTAAATAACTACCTGTCAAGGTGTGATATTTCCCTATACTTTTTGCTTACATATTCGTTTTTTAATATGAAAATGCTATTGTGTTATATTTTCTAAAGACAGAATAAAAAACAATTTAGTCTTTCCTGTAGTATGCTTAATCAAAATTTGGTTTTTATTATTGATAGCTTGGAAAAGTTTTTTTTCAGCTTTACACCTTTTCAATGATATTATTATATACATTTTTGGAGTTCTCACCTTTTAGACAGCTGTTATAAAGTTTCTTTCATGTACAAGATGCAAGATTTAAGGGCATTGTACAAGTGTTCTTATACAATGACAACGAATTGACAGTACTCAAATTAGTATGTTGTCCATATCCTCTTTGTAGCGGCATATTTGACTTTCTGTTACCTCTGCGTTTGTCAACATTTTGTGTCAAACACACAAGAAATTTTAATCTTTTCTAATGTGATTTTCCTTTCATTATTTGGATTATTTAATAATCTAAGAGATGATTCCTTATGAATACTCATAGCACATCTCTCTCGCTCTCTCTCTTCAATAAATTGTAGTTTCCATGATGTTTGTCTGGAATTGCTAAACTTCGTCATAACAAGATATAGTGTATACATTAATGTGACCCAGTATGTTGAAACAAAATGTGTGACTTCGTACATGGATGTACTCATTATAGCACAACTACAGGGTGGGACCCTACACACACAGGAATTCTGATAAATTCTGTTTTGCAAGGCTTCCTTAAAAAGTAAGAATAATAAACATAATGGGAGGAGACATTTATATCATACCCTGAATAACTGAGTCTATTCTTGAGAACATTTCTCTTGTAAGTAGGCATCAGTGAGAATTGAACTCGTGGACCACAATTCTACATGTCTGATAATTGGGGGGGGGGGGTTTCTGGTAACTAGCTTCTGCATTTCCACCACTATCTCCACACATTCACTGCCAGGTACTGCAGTATGCATTCAATCCCAACAGATCTCTATGCCTGCCTCTTTGTATTATGACACAAGAATAGTAAAAACTGTGACTCACATAAGTGCTTTCCTGTAGACACAAACTAATAATCCCCAGATCAACCTCCTGTTAGTTAGATCTTCGATGCCTGTACTCAATCCAGTGCTCTCCATGATGATGGCTAGTATTATGGTTTGGATATGTGTCCTCTCAAAGCTCCTGTGTTTCTGCAGGACTATTCAGAGGTGAGATGATTCATTTGTGAGACGTGCAGCCTGATCAGTCCATACCAGTTTGAATGGACTGGTTGGGTAGTAACTGTAGACACCAGGGAATGGCTGGAGGAGGTGGTCACTGGGGCATGCCCTGCAAGGCTTGATCTTCCTGTGGCCCCTTCCTATCTGTCTCTCTCTCACACAACTTTCTGGCACATATTCTGTGCTGCTTTCCTCCTCCATACCCTTTTACCATGACATTCTGCGTTACCTTGGGCTGAGAGCTATGGAGATGACCTACCATAGACTGAAATTCTAAAACCATGAGCCAAAATAAACTTTCCTCCCTTTAAGTTATTCTTGTCAGGCATATTCACCACAGTGACACAAAAACTGACTAAAAGAGAGAATATAACAGAAAGGAAGTCAGAGTGGATTGAAATAATTCACACCTGTGAAGTACATGAATTGGTACGATCCTCCTAGAGAGGTATCCACAAATGTTAGCTGATGACATCCCCACCTCGTCCTTCCTGTCATCATTTCCATGCATGGTTTAGAGGCCTTCTCTAGTTTTTGCTGGTGTGGCACTTTGTAAGCACCTTCTTCCTATTTCTACTTCCTTTTACTCTGAGAACTCAGATTTCAAAATGCTTGAGCTGGATGAGCCCTTAGACAACATCTGCTCCACCGGTTCATTCACAGAAGAGGACAGTGGGGCTGTAGGTTTCACAGTTAGTTAATGGCAGGGAAGGACACATGCCTTTAAGCTCTTATCACCCTTTTTCTTTTTTTCTCAAGTTTCATGGGTAAATCTCTATCAGACTTATACCCATTCTCCCAAGTTTTAATGTGAATTGATTTAGGCATGCATCGATTTAATCTTTATGCCTCCCCACAAGTGATATGTGCTTCTAAAATGCTGCACAACAGTGTTATTTTGCTCATTCTGATGACTTTTAGCAAAGTGAGCTTGTCCTCTCCCAGGAAATGGAAAATCACCTTGTGAAAAGGTGAACTTTCCGTTGGCTTTGTGTTTTCCTTTTTCCCCAGCAGGGAAGAGCCTCTGCACAAACTGCCTGGCCTTCCACTGGGCTTGGTTTTTAATCTCCGGGGAGGCAAGACTGACAAAATGTCATCTCTTTGCCTGCTAAGGAAAGAAGCTGTGAAATAGATCTTCATTGCTTACGCTCCTCAAGTTGCTTAGCACCGGCTGTATCCATAACACCAAGGCATATTTAAAATTCTGCTCATTGGAATACTTTTTAAAGGGGATTCTGATGCTCATAAATAACCCAAAGAGGCATTATGCTGTGACACTGATTTTTGTCTTTAATTAGATTTATTCCCATTAGAAAATTTAAGTGTATGGATGCATGCCTAAATCTTGCCCATTACTGATCTGGATTTTTCTGTTATAAGTTCTGGAAATCTTTTAATTCAGAGAGGGGAAGAAAAGAGAGCTAACATTTATTCAAGCTTTTAAGTATTGGGTGCTTTATAAATTTCATCACAATTGAGGTTTCATAAGAACATTTTGCATTTAATTCGATCAAAATTATATCTTAAGACATTTTGAAAAAAGATTCTTTGATTATCTGTTTTCCAATTTAAGAGTCTTAATATAACTAAACTAGAATTTAAAAAAACTCATATGGATAAGGGTCTTGGTGAGATCATTTTAGTAAAGATTACAACAGAAATCTCAGAATGTGTCCCAGTTGAGAAGACCAGGTGGAGTGTCTTAGTCTGTGCTCATGCACAGACTGCAAGCTGGATAATTTATAAAGAACAGAAATTTGTTTCTCACAGTTCTGGAGACTGGAATGCACCAAGATCAAGGTGCCAGCAAATTAGGTTGTCTGATGAGAGCTTCTGTCTATTTCCAAGATGGTTCCTTATTGCTGCTTCCCCCAGAGAGGAACTCAGTGTGCTCACACGTTGGCAGATGGAAGAGCAAGTGAGCCAAATGGTGCTTGAGGCCCCTTTCAGAAGAGCCTTAATTAATCCCATTCGCAATAGAGGAGTCCTTATGACCTAATCGCCTCTTCAAGGCCTTGCTTCCCAGGCCCATACATTGGTCACTAAGTATCAGCACCTGAATTTTGGAGGGTTCATAATCGAACTGTAGCATAAAGAAAATATAAGGAAGAAGACTGACTGCCAACAAATGGGCCCTTTGTTTTGGAAGATGGATCTTGAAAAATATCTTTGGTTGCATTTCTTTGAGGTCCCTTTGTTACCCGCCGTCCTCTCCTGTCCCCTTTCTCCTTCTCTGATTCAACACCTTCCTGTGGGAAATAGCTGTTCCTAAATTAGGTTCTCTGTTACTTTCCAACTTGAAAGGCAAAGGCACAGACAGTGTCTTCCTGGTAATTATTTATATTTCTCCTTGCATAGATTTGCCCCATGGCAGCTTCAAACCATCATCATCACTTCTTTCACCTATATTGGCAGCTCCCCAAGACTGATGGAGGGAAAAGCAGATCTGCAGATATGTAAACCTCAACATCAAGACTTGGTTGATGAAATCACTCCTCCACTTGCCCTTGCCTGTTACAGATGCCTATTCCAGCTGAGATGGGAAAGTGCATTCATTGGTCATGCTATCAAAAGCAGATTGGATTTCTTCACTGCTCTTTCCTCCCGTTTCAACTAAAAATAAAACAAAACACCACACACAACACATAGGAAAGAAAAAGGGTGGGTGCATGCTAAGGTATTTTGTACCATTTTTGTATTTCATATATTCAATAATATTCAGCATACTTTATTAGAAGTGACACTTTCCTTTCCTTCCCCTCCTTTTGGCATTAGATTTATAGGTGGACATGGAAGCACACCAACCCTCCAAGAAACAGCTCTATGCATATCTCCTTTCTGCTCTGTGCATATCCTATCTTTTTGCCCTTGTTTCTTACTCCTGATCACCTCTATCTCTCTTTTTTCTATCTCCTTCTCTCCTTCAATTCAGAGCTTAGAGAAATCCTTCACTCTTCTTTTGACAGGTGTCAGATAGACAGTACAAGCTCATTTAAGCTAAACTGTCTGGGGGAAACTAAATTTGTTCACAAGAAGAGCAATTTGGATGACAAGTGCTGGGATGTACCAGATGGCACAACTGGAGAAATTCTTTTCAGGCTCCCAGCTCACGTTGCAGGTGGCCTCTTCGTCTCTTTCTGTCTCCTATTCTTGTTGGTCCATGGTTGACCCAAATGGGAAACTTGAAATACAAATGAAGTTCTTAGAAGTTGTCAAGAAAAGAACTTGACAGTGAGTCAGCCGAAGATACCTGCACTGCCTCAAAAGTACTCAGTACTTATTGATTGTGATTTACGCTTGGTATTATGGCTACTTGCATGCACATTTGAGCACACACATGATGTCCTACTAGTTGTTTGGTAAACAGGTCTATTACTTAAGCTAGAAAATAAATTGGACAGTTTCCAACCTCAGCTAAAGCCTGGAAGTTCTTGCCAAGATAGGAACAGAAATGTTCTTAAAATTCTTCACCATTTGCTATATGGTCTGAGTGAGTTTATTGAATTTCACTTGCCAGAAAGGAAACCTATGGCTGTAAATGTCATAGGAAGATTTTTAGTGAAAGGTGAGATTTTTCTGGTTCATGTAAAACAGTCTAAAATTCAAGGCCAGGGCACTGTGGCAGGCTCTAATCTATGAATCATTATATTCTTAAGAACCCTGAGAACAGGAAGAGAAAGATCAACCTTTACGGACACAGATAGAATTTCTCCTTGGAACACCAGTAATTCATGTGACATTTGCTATTTGTTTATGTTTGCAGTGAAATTCTTTGCCTCAGCCTTGCACTGGGCTATTGCTGGTTTCTTATTAGACCTGAAAGAACAATGCAAGTTGATGTTTTAGGTACACAAACAAGGCAGACATTTACAATGCTGGGCATCATGCTTTGTTTTTTGATCAATATTTGGTTCCCATGAGAAGCTATTTTTTTCCAGCTTGTATGCTTTGGCTCTGAATTTACATGTTTTGGAAGGTTTGATATTGTTGATAAATCAGTGATGAAACTTAGTCACAGAAAAGGTTTATTATGAGTGAAGAACTAAAGTAGCAGATAATATAGGCAACATGTATTCCATTACTATTTAATTTTCTTCTAAATTGCACATCTATTGGAATCCCATGGTTAGGGCAAAACCATTGGTGGCAATGCCAGACTAATCTGGAGACTTCAGTTTTCATTAAGAACTTTTATTGGAAATCAATGGAAGAGGCCTCTGAGCCACCCTTATAGCTGTCATAGATAAGTTTAACACATGCAATGGAAAGGATTCATTCATTCATTCATTCATTCATTCATTCATCTATCTATTCATTCATCCTTCCATCCATCCATTCCTTCATTTTTTTTTTCCATTGAGGTCCCATGTAGCAAGATGGCACACTGCACCTCTGCTCCTCTCACCAAGAGCTTTTGGGACTTTAGCATGTTTGTTTTAATATGTTTAGATTTTTGGTGTTTGGGAAAATACCAGATTAGCAGATGTAGCAATGACGTTCAGGAAGGAGACAGGAAAACCAGAATGTAGCCACCACGCTGGATTGCCATACCCTGCGATGGTGGGGATTCACAAGGACAACATTAAGTCATCAGAAAAGTTTCATTTTCTTTTTCAAAGGCTGACAAGTCCCAAGGTCTTCAGGGTGAGTCCCATGGTTGAAATGCACTTGTTTAGTTCCTCTCTGAGCCAGAGGGCTGATGGAGTGCGTCTGGCTGGATGGGGCATGCAAGAGACCCAGGAAGAGTTCATGCCTCAGTACAAGTCCAAAGGCAGGAAAAAGCTGGCGTCTCCAGTTGAAGACAGTCAGGCAGGGGGACTTACTTTTTACTTGGGGAAGAGTCAGGCTTTTTTCTTCTATGCAAGCCTTCAACTGTTTGGATGACTCTCGCTTTACATTGGTACTGCTCTGTACTCAGTTTATCAATTTATGTGTTAAACTTATCCAATGGCATCTTCACAGAAAAATCAAAGTTACTATTTGGTTACACCATAGCCTTGTCAAGTTGATACATAAAATTGACCATCACAGCCTTCTTTCTAGTTAGTTACAGAGAGATATTTTTATTACCTCAGCAGAACAGGCAGCTGCCAGGAATGACCAAGAACAGGAGGTTGATGGTGTCATGTCATGGATTCAAGGGTCCAGGGTAAAGACAATAAATCCAGTCCTCCTAGATAAATGTCTGGTTCCTGCAAATAGGTGGAGTAGCTTTTTAAGCAATGGAAAGGATTCATTCATTCATTCATCTATTCATTCATCCTTCCATCCATCCATTCCTTCATTTTTTTTCCATTGAGGTCCCAATTCAAATATCACTTTTTCAGGAGGATCTCCCTAGATACTGTCTGAAGTAATCCTTTCAAGTTTTTCTCATTTATTTATTCACATAAATTTATCTGGGGCCCACTCTGTGAAAGACACTGGGGATTCAACAATGACTATGAATAATAAACAAGGTCCCTTCTCTCATGCATTTTATATACTAATGGGAATAGACAGAGACTAAATAAGCAAATAAAGAAGGTAATTTCAGATGGTGATAAGTGCTATAAAAATAAAATAGGGTAATGGAGCAGTGTTGACTTTGGGGACCGGATGCTTCTGTCAGTTATGCGATCAGGGAAGATGTCTCTAGAAGATCACATTCAACTTGCATTTAAGTGATAAGAGGGAACTGTTCACCTAGAGATCTGGGAAAAGAACCTTCCAAAAAAAGAGAAGGCAGTACAACCACTCGGAGGAGAGAACCATTTGAGCTGCCCTTGAGACAGAAGGCCATCGTGGTGAGAACAGAACAGCAAGGGGGAGAGATGCAGAAGTGTACAGAGAGGTTGGCATGGCCAGTTCTTCATGGAGGGTCACAGAAGCCTTGATTCAGAGCTCACATTACATCCTGTTGGAAATGCATTCTAAACAGAGGTGTGACTGGATCTAATATGTGCTTTAGTAAGATCACTGGCCATTGGTTGTAACACAGATTGTGAGAAACAGGAATGGTAGTAAAAAGAACGTTTAGGAGGTTGTTGCAAGAGTCCAGATGAGAAATGATGGTAGCTAGATTAGTAGAGTAGCAGTGGAAACAGTGGGCAGTGGTTGGATTGGGCTGTTTTGTGGCAAAGCCTTCAGGATTTGCTCATGGATTAGATATAAAGGGAGTGAAAGAACAAAGGAGTCAAGGCTGACTGCTGGCTTTTACTTTTTAGTGGCACTTATTTTTATTTGAAGTTATTTTGTGTACTTTTTTGCTATCTGTTTCCTCCCATCAGGGTGTAAGTACAAGGAGATAAGGAACCTTATCTTGTTTCCTGACTTTGAATCAGTATCTAGAACAGTGCCTGTGCCTTGACTGCATGGATGTATGCGTTGACCGGGTACAAAGCCTGTGCTAAGGCCGAGATGCAAAGGAGGGCAAGACAGAAATGAGTGCTGCTCTCATGGAGCCTGCATCCTGGTGGAGGAGGTAAACAGTAGTGCACAACCAAGCTGTTTCAGATCTTTGCAGTTACTGTATTGAGAAAAGGCAAAGAGAGTGTTTAAGGAGAACCCTCTCTTCTAGTTCTACATGT
The DNA here is from genome assembly GCA_004027875.1 of Aplodontia rufa. Classification (NCBI taxonomy): domain Eukaryota; kingdom Metazoa; phylum Chordata; class Mammalia; order Rodentia; family Aplodontiidae; genus Aplodontia; species Aplodontia rufa. Next base: position 47,305 of record PVKS010008009.1, read on the forward strand.
ATTCATCAGACCCTGACTTGTAGGAAAGCAAGGGTGAGGTCTTATATTCTTTGAATTGTGCCAAGAAGCTAGTATGTATCCAGGAAATCCAAGTGATCTAGTCATCCTGGAAGCCTGGTTCCTGGCACACCTTTAGTACCTACCTATTTTACTTGTGTGATATGACCTTCTAGGGAAATTGACCCAGTTTCTTTTCTCCTGTGTGGGTTGGCAGTGGCTGGACCCATGGACCTCTGCATGGACAGGTCTGAAGTAGAATTGCTGCCCAGGCTCTGGTTGTTAATAGGCACGGACAGCCCACCTAAGGATTTGCACAACCATGCACAGCCTCACTGCAAATTTAGCAGCAGATAGTACCTCAAGGTCACTAGGGAAAAATTAAATCTGTAAGGGGAACAAACGAAGCCCAACAAGCATGGAGTGTCAGAAAGCAGAGTCCAGAGGGGTTAGAGGTGCATCTGCATGTTTATTAAAAAATAACAACAACAACAAAACCCTCACCTCCTCCTCCTCCTCTACTGAAGGAGCACATCTAGACCTCCTCTTATGAAGTCATTTCTCCCACAGCATCTGCCTTGAAAGGGAGTTTATCAAAAGAGTTTTGTTTTCTCTTAAGCAATCTTATCTTCCGATGAAGATGAACAGTCAGGGAGAAATTTCACTGGGCTGTTGGTCAGCTATCAAAAGGAGAAATGAAAAATCTTCCCTAACCAGAGTTAGGTGTGGAATACTCTGGTAGCACAGCGGTGTTCAGTCACCCTTTTACAACTCCTGTACATGTTTTGTCCAGAAAAGACTTTTGGGTTGTCAGGTAGTCGATAAATACTTATTACATACTTAACGTATTCTGGTCCTCCGCTGGGAATTGTTCCTAAAGGGTTGCTTTCTTATTGCTTTTCTTGTCCCTGTGTTCACCATGACTCAAAACTGCTGACCTGTTTAGGAGGTTCAGGAAGGCAGCGTTGATCAGAAAGCAGACTGGGTTGATGAGTTGCAGCAGTTCTGCGATGTGAGAAACCAAGTTGAGTGTAATGCTAAGCAGGCAAGTAGCTCTTCAATTCATAATTCAAAATTAATTCTTTCAATGAATGATGTGTGTGGCATGTGTGTGTCTGTTTCCTTACTAATAAATGTCATGCTCAGAGGTCTCTTCAGTGGCTTAGAACACAAGCATGAGCAGAGGTTTACCACAGGACAGTGCTAGGAGTGAGGCAGGACATTGAGGTACATCCAGTCCTACACCGCTTTTGGTCCTCTGAGTGCTCAGCGCTAAACGAGGACACAGAATCTGTATATATGTGAAGACAGCTTGTCAAGAAAGAATGTACTGGGGGCTGGAGCAGTGGCTCAGCAGTTGCTGTGCTTACTTGGAGGATGCGAGTTCGAATCCCAGCACCATGTACACAGCAAAATGCTGGAGCAACAAAGCCACAAGTAAAAAACTAAAAAACTAAAATAAAATTGATTCTCTCTCTTTCTCTCTCTCTCTGTCTCTCTAAGAAAAACAGGAATATACTAAGAATAATAAAAGAAATATGAAATCTTGTTGTGGGGACAAAGGGTAGGAGACATTAATACTTCTTGGGGGCTTTCGGGCCTTATTAAGGGTTATTCCGTATACTTTCCCTCAGCTTCTAAATTTTGAGTGCTCCTCAGTCTTGTGGCAGGCCTCGTCAAGACTGGTCCTTGTATCTCTGTTTGCTTTCATCAGATGATCTTCTGCCTAGTTTGATTTTATCCTCTGCTTCTGAGTCCTAGCTTAACTTCTGAATTCTTTGCATAGCAGTGTCAGATATTCTGAATGTTACTCCTTTGTTCCCCTCCCTGTCCAGCTGCAAATTTATATTAACAAGATGAATATGACTAAAATCACCACTGCTGGGGCAGTTAATAAGCAGAGGTCTCCCACTCACTCTGCTCCCACCAGCTTTTCTCCTTTATCCTATCGAGGTGAGGGGGCTGCTGGCTGACTGATTGCCCAGCTGTTGCAATTGGTGCCTCCTTTTTCTGTGATGCAGAAGGATATGTGTAGTTCCCTATTTCCAAGGTGACTGAACCATGTAACTGGTCTTGAGAATCAGTTACACTAAAAATAAAAGGATTTGAACAACACAGATAAATGTTTCCCTTGATTACCCCCTACATCCCAGTTCTAGTCAGTATCCTTTGATATAACAAATGATATGAATTTGATGTATACTCTTCCAGACTTTTTCCAGGTGCATCAAACTCTTTCTCTCTCTTCTCTGTCTCTCTCTCTTTCTGTATGTGTGTGTATGTCTCTGTGTGTGTAATTTTGTACTTTTATCTAACTCAGAAATCTTTTTACATCAATATATACAGTACTACTTCATTGTTTATATATTCTATTACTTTTCTCTTTACTATTATTTACGAATTTCTTACTCTTTCTATGTCTAATAATTTTTGTTTGGGTGTCAGGCTTTTTTTAAAACCTGTATTGGCTATATACTTTTTCTCCATTGGTCAAACTAGGTTGAGGAGCTGATTGCCTCATTCCAATGTAGACTAAATTGCATCAGGACAATTTGCAATTTCCTTAAGACTCAAACTATTTCTGACTGTTTCTGGACTCCCTCCTCTGGGGCTATTCTTGATTCATTTTGTGTGGTTCTAGGACTGGAATCCAGGGTCTTGTACACAATAGGTACCACTCTACCACTACCTTTTTGGGACTTTCAGTAAAGAGCCTTGTTAGTCTTTGTCTCCTCAGCACAGAGAGAAAGCAGAAATACTGATCTGTGTTTAGGAAATTTTGGTTTAGCTGGCTTATCTACTGCCCTGTGCAGTTTCAGAATTTGGCAAATAACTTGATGGGGAAACCATCTCTATGTAGAAGTTCCCTCAGCTCTCTAATTTTGTCACCGATATTCTGTATGTTTTCAGAGCATCTGCCAGTTTCTCTGTCCAGCAGCTTCTCTCTGCCTAGTTTGTCCTGATTCCATCCTGCAGTGTCAGACATTGTTCCCATGGACAAGTATCTGTCCTCAACGTGCCTCTGAGATCTTCCTTTCCTTTCAGAATTTTAAATTTTTTGTCTTTTTAACTCTCTAAAGTCTTTAAATATGTTATTTTTGTAATGTATTTGACATTTTAAGTTGGTTTTACTGAGAATGTTGGCCTGCTATGAGCAACTCCAGTACACTGAGAAGGAGAACTTTTCCCACATTGTTTTAACTTGTGCAGATTATTTCACTGCATAATATATTATCTCCTATAGTTTATTTAGCCATTTCCCTGTTTGTGGGCAACCTGAGTATTTCTAATGTGTCATTGTTATAATCTTACAACTAAAATTAAGATACATGCATCTTGTGCACTTAAAACATGTACTAATGTTGTGAATATCTAGATTGATATGTGTGGATTAATTTTAGTACAGACTGCTACATCGTCCTCCACAAAGGGCTTAAGTTTAAATCTCAGGGATTGAGCCTTCCCTTCAAGTAAACCAATACTTTTTAGGTGCATGATTGTCCTTTAGCTTCAACCTAGTACCCATCAGTTCTTCCGGAAGTTTGGGGAAGCTCTAACTCTCAGAAACCCAGAACACATTGAGCGCTCACCCATCATGCTGCCCCTGCTCCTGTTCATCCTGAGGCATGTTTAATAATTATACCATGTTTTGCATGTTCATGTAATGAATTTCAAGAATTCAACACATTCCCTAAGACATCAGGGGAGTGAAATAGGCACTGAAGAGACATTCAGCAGAAAAAAAATCAATAAATCAATCAATCACTAAGCAGGGCATAGTTTCCATACAGGCAATTACCCAGTTGAAAAGCTTAGCTATTATGGCACTGAGAGAATACTGGCCATAGCTTCAAAGCTGTGAGGCCTACCTTTTATTAATATCAGTGATTTTCCCATGTGCTTGCTTTAAAATCAGTCCTTTGGATGATTCACTTGGAGTATTTGAAGACCTTTTTCAATTCATTGAAGCGCCTTGGCTCAATAGCAGCTCCTTTCCTTGCATGGGCTTGGGGAATGGAAAGGTGCCTTTTCTAGACAGTCATTTATTGATTTGGCACATTGAGAAGGATTGGAGCTAGTGAATATGGAGTGTGCAAATGTGTTCAGCCTGAATGAGCTCCTTTCATTTGGTAGCTTGGGTCTTCTTTCACTACAGGGAGGAATTAAGCTCTTGCTAAATAGGTAGGGTGTAGGTTAATCTTAGGCTTCTGGATATTTAACTTAAAATTTTAAAATAAAATTCTTTATTCCTTTTCAGTAGCTTAGCTTTAGCAGCATTAATATACTCTCTCTTGTACTGAAGTAAGAAACTGTAGTGCGTATTTTCAAACCTAGTAAATGCAATTGCATTGTGAGCATCCTGGTAATAAATGCCAGTTTATTTTGAATTAAAAATTGGAGTTTCGATTTTTGTGCCACCAGTTTAGCTCTTTGAAATATAATGAAAGGTGAGTCAGAAACAACATAGTTTTTTTTCTGGACTCATTCATTCATTTACTCTTTACAAGGAGGTGTTAAATCCCTACTGTGTATTTGACATTAGGCTTGGCATTGATAATAGACATATGAATAAAACTGTGATATCTTTGCTGATGCTGCATCATATATATTGTCTAAATTGCAATTCTAAGCCAGCAGGAGTATTTCAGAATACAGAATGTAGAAAGCAAGCAAAATTATTTTACTTAGGAGCAAAAAGTGTATGTCTAGTACTTTTGTTTTTATCAGTAATTTAGAATCTTATGACTAAGACTAACCAGAAAATTGGGAAGAGCAGTGAAAGGGGCAAGAAGCTAATGAAATGAGATTAGAACTGAGTGGGCAAAATTTGGATGAAAGAGAAGAGGAACAAGGATTGAGGAAGGTTGTTTAGGTCGCTACACTTTCAAGATCTTCTGTTTCTCAATTAGTACATTGTGACCCTGAAGACGTAAGCACATGACGAGAATATCACTGGGGTGTGACAAATTCTTCACATTCTCACTTCCCTTTGCTAATTCTGGCTTCAGACTTGTTTGCAGAGAGTATGCTCAACAGTGGATGGAGACACATCTAAAACAGATGATCCTATTCTTAGGCAAACCTGGTATGTTTCAATTCAGATTAATTCATTAAACAAAAGTTAGATGATTACTCAGAATATCTGGTAACCGGTGCTGCTTATAATAGACATCCTTGTGACCAACACACAGGTTTGACACTTGGGAATGAGAAACCTATGGACAGGGCAGACTGGGATAAAAGAGAATATGTTTAAGACTTTAAATGAAAAACAAACTAAATATTGTGAGCATGCTAGGGGGGAAATGTGCTTTTGTTTTGGGGAATGAGGATAGAGGGACAGAAGGCAAATGAATCAGAGAAACTTTTATGAAGGAATGAATATTTCAAATGATTTGAATATCAATGAGTGATGGGATCTTCACAGGAAGGAAGGATGCAGGCTTCTTGGTAAGGGAACAGCATACGCAGCACATGAAGGGCAGTGTTATGGTTTGGATTTGAAGTGTACCCCCAAAGTTCATGTGTGAGACAATGCATGAAAGTTTGGAGGTGAAATGATTGGGTTATGAGTGCCTTAACCCAATCAGTGTGTTAATCCACCAATGGGGATTAACTGGGTGGTAACTGTAGGCAGGTAGGGGGTGGGTCACTGGGAGCATGCTTTTGGGATACTCATTTTGTAAGCTGAGCTTAGTCTCTCTCTGATTCTTGGTAGCCATGTCTTGACCTTCTTTCTTCCACTATACTCTTCCGCCATGATGTTCAGCCTCACCTTGAACCCCAAAGAATGGAATTGGTCATCTATGGACTAAGACCTCTGAAACCATAAGTCCCCAAATAAACTCTTCCTTCTTAAAATTGTTCTTGTAAGATCTTTGGGTCACAGTGCTGAAAAAGTTGACAAAAATAGGCAGCTTGTTTGATGATTAGCAGTGTGTTACAGGGTAAGGTGGGGCATGCATAGGAACTATGTACTTTGAGGTCACATACTGTTTCTTTAAATCCAAGGCCTTGGGCCCTTCTATTTATAATATGGGCCCAGGTGATTTAACCTTTCAGAATATCAGATTAGTCATCTTTAAAAAGAAGATAGTAATATTGATTTTGTGCACATTTGTGTGTGTGTGTGTTTGAGAGAGAGAGAGAAAGAGAATTTCTTACAAGCTATGTAAACCTCTGATGCTCAATAAATGGTAGTGATTATTATGGTAAGTAGGCTGTATCAATTTTAGATAATATGTTAGATAAGACCAGAAAAGTAGTTTCTGAACAAATTTTGGGTGGTCCTAAGAAGCTAGTTAAAGAATATGGATTTAATTTCATAGGCATTAGAAAAGCATTGAGAACTCTTGACTAGGGAGTGATATAATTAAGATTTAGAATGGGAAATTTTATTCTGATAGCAGTCATGATGCCAGTTTCACTGTAGAGATTAGACATAAAGGATTAAGGCCACTAGATAAAGAACATGGTGTCAGACAGCTGGCACACCCCCTTCACTTCTGTCTTCATCATCATTTCTTCTGTCCTGCTACTCAGCTCATATGCCTTTCATTAAATCCCACCAGACTTCTACATAAGAATGGAAAAATTGCTTGTTCAAACCTCTGGGATTTTGAGATTCTTTGACTTATAGCAGAATCTAACCCTAACCAATTCAAAAAAGAAGGGAATAAATTAATAAGAGCTTAGTTTATAGGATTCGAAGCCAACAGCAGTTATAGGACTAAAAAGAAAACATCTTTGGAGCAGGGAAAGCAAGATGGTTTGAGCTTAGAGTCCAACCCAGGTGGAGAGGTCCGGCGAGTGTAAACAAGTGTTGAGAGTTTAGAAGAGAGATCTGAGTTGGAGTGTTAGACTCGAGGTGGGAACTAGACCTTTGAATTTCTCTGATAGTTGAATATCTGGAAGGGGAAGAAACTTCCAAGGGATAGAAGTTTAAAAAGAGTGTAAAAAAAAAATGAAGGCTGACCTGGACTAGGTGTCTGTTCAGACAGGGGGAGTAGGCAACTGAGATCGCGAAGCTGGGCAGAAGCTGCAAGGCGAAAGTGAATGTAGTGCTATTTTGTTTAGTGTTGGGAAACTTTAATTCCATCGCAGAGAGTTGTTTTTCACTTTTAATGCTTAGTTACCATTTTGTTAGACCCTTCTCAGGTGAGCAGCTGCACATTCAAGTGTGCCAGTGACAGAATTGCCAAGGAATTCTATGGAGGATGGATGGTCTTGGTTGAAAAGTTGCTTAATGACTTTTAAAGTTGTAAGCAAATGATCATGCTGCATAAATGACAAACTGTGAAGATTGCGAACCAGTGAACAGTTTTGGTGTTGGCTTCAAAATTACCAACAAGTCATATTTGATATGTTTTAATAGTAAGCATAATTCATGTTTGTCTTCACGACTATAATAAGTTGCTGTTATAGTCAATCGCCAGTGTTACTTTTGTCTGGATATACACTAGATCCTTATAGGGATGGCTATAAGAAGACTGATGTTAAGAAATGTGATCGTAAGGATGATTTATTCCAAGAGGAAAGGCTGGGGACACTGTTCTCGCTTCCTAAGCAGCTTGTTCTGTAGCCAGAAGCCTAGAGTGGCCCATTCTTCTCAAGACGAACTAGGAACTTAGTGCTCCAATTCCTGCTTTGAGCCAGAGTGTCTCTATTCTTTTTTGGGTAACAATACTATTATGGTTCAGATATGAGTTATCCCCACAAAGCTCATGTATGAGACAATGAAAGAATTTGCAATGGTGAAATGATTAGATCCAAAGAGTTGTGACCTATTCAGGGAATTAATTCCTTGCTATAGATTAACTGGGTGGTAGCCATAGGTAGGTAGGGTGTGGCTGGAGGAGTAAGTCACTGGGTGCATGCCTTTGGAGTTTACATTTTGTCCCTGGTGAGTGGAGCTCTCTCTACGCTTCCTAGGTGCCATACTCTGAGCTGCTTTCTTTTGTCACATCCTTCCACCATGCTGATCTGTTTCACCTCAGGCCCAGAGCAATTGGGTTGGCCTGCCATGAACTGAAGCACTGAAACCCTGAGCCAAAATAAACTATTCCTCCTTTGCCTTGTTCTTGTCATGTCTTTTGGTCACAATAACAAGAACAAGAACAAAAACAAAAAAAGGCTGATTAAAACAGATACCTACTTTTGGGGATTATTGTGAAAACGTATAAGAGCATGCTTTTAATTATGTTGGGTGTTATAATTGATACCAATACAGTAATAAAATAATAAAAATTGGAGCTCTGTTAAAGAGTAGGGTCTGTGGAGGAAAGCATGGGTAGAAGCCTGGGTGCTTGGGTATAATGTATGGGCTCTTGGTCCCTGGATGTGTTGGGAAGCAGGTGACTCATAAAGTAGAACAGTAATGTTGGCTGCAATTTGTAATTACAGTGTCCCAGACGTTTTGTATATAAGGTATTCTGAAGACCCAGCAGCTCTCTGATGGAAGGATTATCTACATTTTATGGATGGAGAATCTGAGGCTTATCCTGATTGTGAACTCTTATTCCTGCTGTTAATGTCAAAACTGGATTTGACCTTGATCTATTTTATTCATGTGGTGACCCTTTATCTGTAGGATTCAAAGTAGAATCAATAGTCCCTCAAACTGCAGGAGCACTCTCTCCAGTTTGAGCACTTGAAAAGGGTAGCTCTCTTATTCAGTGAGACCCTGAGTCTGTCTGGAGTAGAGAGGCCACACTGAGATTCAGCCACCAACTTGTCTCTGTCTTAGGGAAGAAGAGCAGAGGAGGAGACTCTGCACACCATTCTGACAGCAATGAGCAACACAAAGGAGATGGGTACCTAGGTGTCTCTCTCCTTGTGCCACTGAACTCAGCAGAAGCCCAGCGGAACCCTTTTTTGGTGTCTTTGGTCAATAAGTTACCCTGTGGAGGGTGGCCATGTATTGAATTCCTATTCCACTCAACTTCAATTCATTTGATTTTGGAGGGTTTGCAACATGCCCTTGCCTCTTAAACCAAGCTTTCTTTAGAGTTGCTGTGTGACTGATTCCTTGTCAGACCTCATTAGAAATTCAGATGATACTGATTTTAAATAGGCCCTTGGGATTTGAGAACTGTTAGAGCACAGGTAAGAAGGAGAGGTTAATTTTTTCCTAAATTCTAGATGTATTAATTTCATCATTTCCCAGGAGTGGACATAGTAATGGAAACAATATATATATATATTTCAATTCATTCATTCATTCATTCATTCACAAATGTTAAGAGCCTACTATGTACATAACTAGGATGAATATTAAATGCTGGATATATAGAAATTCATATATAAACTATGCCTGTCCTAGGGAGTGGGGCAGAGACCCCAAGGGTAGTATACTGTCTTGGATGTAAACTGCAAGCTTTCTCAAAAATGTGAAATTTTCTTTTCTTTTTTCTTTAAAGAGAGAAACAACTTTATTTAGTTTTTCACATGGCCTTAGTTGCTCCAACACTTAGTTGTGTACGTGGTGCTGGGGTTTGAACCCAGGTCCTCATGCTTTTTTTTCAGGCAAGCGCCAAAACCACTGAGCCACAGCTCCAGCCCCAAATTTTATTTTCTTAAAAGACAGGAATTGCATTTGTTATGAATTATGAATTCATAACATTATGAATGTAGCCCATATTTCCTTTGCCTAGCACAGAACCTAGCTCAGTTAAGCTTCAACAGGCATTTTTGTCTTGTACTTTAATTGATTCATTATAATTATACATAATAGTGGAATTCATTATGACAACAGCACTTTTTTCATTGACTTAACATTTCTATTTGCATAAATGGCTAGAATCAGTTAACTTGTGAGTCCTTTATGCTACTTTTAGTGAGCTAGATATTTTTGTTTTCCAAACTCAATCTGATAGCCAAATGCTTAATTGGTGAATATGCTTAGTCACAGATTAGATGAATTATTTATTTTTAATAAAAACAGAATTTAATGACAAGCTCAGTAAATTGTTGGCAGTTTTAAGCAGTTGTATCAGGTAGTTTAGGAAAATTTCTCAGCAAACGAAACCTGTTGGATTATGTAATGTTCTTGCAAGGCAACTAGGAAAATAACTTTCAAAATTACAACTATTGTGTTTTTTTAAAAAAGAAAAAATTACCTGAAAAGTCAGAGATTATGAAGAATTGATTAGATATTTGATGGCATTTTATATGATTAAAAATTTATTATTAATTTTTCTCACAAAAGTTAGATTGTAAGTCTAGATTTAGAAATAATAGTCTCCATTTGATTACTTACTTTATTAGAGTCAATATTCATCTACTTTTGGATGATTTTACTTATCCCTCCCTTCTAGAACTAAGATTCTAAATTTGAGACTGTACCTCATCAGAGTGTTTGTGAAATGGATTAAATCTTACAGAATGTTCCAGGGCAATCTGAAACCACAGCAAGTACTTTATGTTTGAAAAGTGTTGTAATCAATGATGGATTTGGAATTATTGCCATCTGATTCCTGAATCTTTAGGCCTAGGCTTTAGGAACACATTATCCAGATGTTTATAAAATGTCATTTTACTAATGTCCTGTTTATATATACTTTGACTTTGTGGTTAAAAAATACATTTGCTTACTTCAAAGTACAAGATGAAAGAATTTTTACTTCAACTAAATATTATATTTGAGCTACCCAACAGCTCTTCACCCCATCCTCTTCTGTCTTAAAAGACTTATTACCCATCATCACCAAATTTCTCCAAGACACATGACAAGAATTCAGTCTGTTTTGTGGAATTTCATATGAATACTGAAATCTTGGCGGTGCTTCTTGTACTTCCCTTTGCTCTTTATTTTACGTTAAGAGTGTTTTCTCTTTGAAAGAAAAACATCAATTCCTTAAGCCAGATTATTAATTAAAATATGCAAAATGAATGAACACCTGCTCATTCCTCAAAATGCAGTAGCAAACCTAATCCTTTGAAAATCTTTCTGCTCAACTCATCACTATTAATCAGTTTCAGACTACTTAGAGAGAAAGGGGACAGAGGGGTGAATAAAACAGTGTCAGAGCTAATGTTTTATAGTCAGGTTGGGGAGCAGTTGAACTTCCAGCTTTCCCTTTTAAATTAAGAATATTATGTAGTTTGATGATATTTTTAGCTTAACAATACTTATATTTTCTGATTATAAATGTAATATTTACTCTTCTTACAAACATAGAAAATGTGGAAAAGTAAAAAAGAACAGAAAAATTATTCACATCCCACCACCAATAGAAAGACACTTTTACCTTTGTTTCTATTTTTTTCAAGTCATGTTTTGCTGTATAAATTTATGTAGATACAAAATTAGGTACAAAGCGGGCTGGAGTGATGGCTCAGCAGTTAGAGCACTTGTCTGGTATGTGGAGGACATGGGTTCAAACCCCAGCATCACATACACAATGAAGTGTCGGAACAATGAAAGCCATATGAAAAGCTAAATATAGTTGATTCTCTCTTTCTCTCTCACTGTCCCTCTCTCTTAAAAAAATGGGTACAAATATATGTGAAATTTTGGAACACGTCTTAATCATTTTCTTGTGACATTAAATGTCCTTCAACATATGATTTTTGGTGGCTGTAAAGTAATCAGTTATGACTTTACCATCCTTTATTTGGTCTTCCTGTCAAGTTTTAAAGCGGAAACTTCTCTCATTTCCTCTGCCATCCATACCTATTTCTATTGTTCCATTTTCTTTCCATTCTTTGTGCACAAAAAATTACATTGATTGTTCACAGTTTACAGGGAACTTTTTCTTTATCAAAAATTTTATATAATTTTATAGTCTTCATAATTAACATTATAATGACTGAAAAATATTCCATTGAAATTGGATACCATAAAACTTACCACAATTTCTTCATTACTGAGTTTTTAGTTTGCTGCCATTTTTAAAAAAAAATACTGTTGTAATAATTTAAAAAGTATTTTTAAACAAGTATATTAGAATGTATACATCTAATCAGTATTTCTGTATAAGTAACTTCTAAGTCTAAATAGATATTCTAACATAGATGCCTCTGAAGTAAACATTTCTAATACTTCTCTTTTGAAATTATCTTTAGAGCCAATTGATGAGCCACAAATTAAAAACCTGATCTCATTATTTTATAACATATCTTGGTTTACACCCTAAAAGATTTGTTCATCATATTTTGAATCATTCATCAATTGTATTTTTAAAGTGCTAAATTTTACCTCCATGTAGTCCATTTGGAAGGCTGCCAGATGCTCTGAAGGCAATTTCAGGATAAAAGTTCCCAAAATGTTTAGAGTGATGGGTGATTACTGCAATAACTGTGGCGCTACCGCAGTGATAATTTTGGAAGAATAACACTCCTTGTTATGTGAGTAAGCTTGTTATTATAGCTAGTAAGTCCATAACTGTAGTTACATTTGCTATCAAATATATGCTGCTTCTTGAGAACAGCAATGGATTCTTTCATTGTACCTCCATTAGTTGTGTACATGGGATGTACATATGTACATATGTGTGAATGAGCCGTAGAAGAGAATGCCTTGTTGAAACACTCTTTTATTTTATTACATGTATATAGAGATATAATTGAGGGGGAAACATTATCAAACCATCAATAACCAATGTATATATACTTAGTTATTCAGGGCTAATGCCAAATCATGGATGCCCAGCTTGGGTTTCCCCTGTTGCTTTTTTCCCCAGAAGAACTCTTGCGTTAAATGAGTATCTCGTGGAGGAATGACATCTGCTTCTGAGAAGGTTCCCCCATATTCCCACTCTCCAGTCTCCTAGGAGTTCTTCATACACCCACTCCCCTCCCCATTTCCTTCCTTATGCCTCCACGTAACCTAGGGAGCCATCCCCCTATTGCATTGAGAATCATACAATTTGAAGTTATTGTTAGCTTAGCCATGTAACATACTGCTTCTCCAAGTATGCTAGCTTCCACAGATGAGAGATAACATCTGGCCCTTGAGTCTCTGAGATTGGAATACTTCACTGAGCATAATTCTTTCCATCTCCATCCATTTGGCTGCAAAAGCCATAATACTGTCTTCTCTAATGGCCGAGTAGAAATCCATTGCATATAAGTACCAAAGTTTTTGTATCCACTCATCGAGTGAGGGGCATCAGGGTTGGTTCCATAGTCCAGCTATAGTAAATTGAGATGCTATAAACATTGATGAAGCCATATCACTATAATATGCCGATTATAACTCTTTTGGAAAAATACCCAGGAATGGGATAGCTGGATCATATGGTGGTTCCATCCTTAATTTTTTGAGGATTCACCACACTGCTTTCCATAGTGGCTGAACCAGCTTGCAGTCCCACCAGCAGAGTAACAGTGTTCCTCTTTTCCCACAGCCCCTCCAGCATCTGTTATTGTTAGAATTTTTCAATTTTGCCACTCTAATAGGAGTGAGGTGGTATCTCATTGAAGTTTTGATTTGCATTTCCCTTATAGCTAATGATGTAGAGCATTTTCTCATATATTTATGGGCTTCCTGGACTTCCACTGGTGAGAAGTTTCTTTTAAGTTCTTTAGCTCATTTATTGATCAGATTATTTGTGAGTTTGGAGTTTAGTTTATTTAGTTCCTTGTATATTCTGGATATTAGCCCTCTGCCCGAGGTGTAACAGGAAAAGGGTATTTTCCCATTCTGTAGGTTCTCTCTTGATGCTCTTGACTAGATCTTTAGCTGTGCAAAACCTTTTAGGTCAATTTCATCCCATTCATTTATTCTTGATTTTACAGCTTGAGCCATGGGAGTTTTGTTAAGGAAGTAACTGCTGACTCCTATATGCTGTAGTGTTGACCCTACTTCTTTTTCTAGTAAGTTTAAGGTTGTTGGCTTAATATCCAGGTCTTTGATCCATTTTGATTTAATTTTTGTGCAGGGTGAAAGATAAGGATCTAGCTTCAGTTGTCTACATATGGCTGTCCAGTTTGTCCAACACTATTTGTTGAACAGGGTTTCTTCCACACTATGCTTTTGCCCCCCTTATCAAATATCAAATAGTTAAATATATGGGGGTTTGTCTCAGGATCTTCTATTCTGTTCCATTTATCTTCGGTTCTGTTTTGATACCAATACCATGCTGTTTTTGCTACTATGGTTCTGTAGTATAATTTCAGGTCAGGGACTGAGATACCCCCTATTTCTTCCTTTCTATAGAGTAATGTTTTGGCTAGTCTGGGTCTCCTGTTATTCCATATGAACTTGAGAATTGCTTTTTCTATATCTGTGAAGAATGCCGTAGGTATTTTGATGGGGATTGCATTGAATCTGGATAGGGCTTTGGGTAGAATGACCATCTTTATTATATTGATTCTGCCTAGCCATGAGCATGGAATGTTTTTTCATTTACTCAGGTCTTCTGTAATTCTTTTTTTAGTGTTTGATAGTTTTCTTTGTAGAGGTTCTTAACATCCTTTGTAAGGTTAATGCCCAAGTATTTCATTCTTTTGGAAGTGATGGTGAATTCTGATTTCTTCTTCTGCAGATTTGTTGCTGGAGTAAAAAAACACTAGTGATTTAATGGAATTGATCTTGTAGCCAGCTACTTTGCTGAAAACACCTATTAGCTCTAGGAGTTTTCTGGCCAATGTTAATGGGTCTTCTAGGTATAGAATCATGTCATCAGGGAATAGAGATAACTTCTTCTTTTCCTATATGAATACCTTTGATTTCCTTGTCTTGCCTGATAGCTCTGGCAAGGGTTTCAAGGACTATATTGAACAAGAGTGGGGAGAGTGGACAGCCTTGTCTCATACCTGAATTCAGTGGAAATGCTTTCAGTTTTTCTCCATTGAGGATAATGTTGGCTACGGGTCTGTCATAAATGGATCTGACATAGTTAAAGTATCTTCCCTTGATCCCTATGTTTTCCAAAGTTTTGAGCATAAAGTGATTGAATTTTATCAAATGCCTTCTCTGCATCAATTGAGATGATTATATGATTTTTGTTTTTAATTCTGTTTATGTGGTGAATTATATTTATTGATTTGCGTATGTTGAACCAGCCTTGTTTTCCTGGAATGAAGCCCACTTGATCATAATGTATTATCTTTTTAATGTGCTTTTGTATCCGATTAGCTAAAATTTTATTAAGGATTTTTGCATCAATGTTCATCAGGAAAATTGGTCTCTAGTTTTCTTTCCTTGACATGTCTTTGTTGGGCTTTGGAATCAGTTAATATTTGTCTCATAAAAAGTGTTTGGGAGTGATCCCACTCTATCAATTTCCTGGAAGAGCTTGTAGAGGATCGGTGTTAGTTCTTCTGTGAAGGCTTGATAGAATTCCACTGTATATCCATCCGGACCTGGGCTTTTCTTTTTTGGGAGAGCTTTGATTGCTGCTTCAATTTCGCTTTCTGTGATAGGTTGGTTTAGATTTTCAATGTCCTCCTGTGTTAAAGAGGGGATGTCGTGTGTGTCCAAGAACCTGTCCATGTCCTCGAGGTTATCAAATTTAGCAGAGTATAAGTTTTCATAATAGGTTCTGATAATCTTCTGTATCTTGGATGAGTCTGCGGTGATATCCCCATTTTCATCTCTGAATTTGTTGATTTGCTTCATTTCGTTCTTCCTTTTGGTGAAGTTGGCAAGGGGTCTGTCAATTTTGTTGACTCTTTCAAGGAACCAACTCTTAGTTTTGTTAATAGTTTGTACAGATTTTTGTTCTCAATTTCATTGATTTCAACTCTGATTTTGGTAATTTCCTGTCTTCTGTTAGATTTAGGGCTGGACTGTTCCTCCTTTTGTAGTCATTTGAGTTGAGGCATAAGACTATTAATCTGATCTCTTTCTAGATTTTTGATGTATGCACTCAGTGCTATAAATTTACCTCTTAAGAAAGCCTTCATACTGTCCCAGAGGTTTTGGTATGTTGTTTCCTTATTCTTGTTCAATTCCAAAAGCTTCTTAATCTCTGCTCTCATTTCCTCTTTTTCCCATCCTTCGTTTAAGAGGTAATTATTCAATTTCCAAGTATTTGAGTAGTTTCTGTTGTTTCTCTTGTTGTTGATTGCTAAGATCATAGCATTATGATCTGACAGAATACATGGGATTATTTCCACTTTTTTATATTTGTTAAGATTATCCCAGTGAATTAGGATGTGGTGTATTGTAGAGAAGGATCCATGCGCCGCTAAGAAGAAGGTAAATTCAGCTGTCTTAGGATGGAATATTCTGTAAATGTCCGTTAAGCCTGATTGATTAATAGAGTTGTTCAGATTGGAGATGTCTTTATTGATTTTTTATTTTGATGATCGTCTAGAGTTGATAATGGTGTGTTGAAGTCCCCCAGGATTATTATGTTGAAAACAACGAGGGGATTAATGTCCTTAAGTATTTTTTCCATATATTTGGGGGGGTTGTAATTGGGGGCATAGATGTTAATTATTGTTATATCTTCTTGGTGAACTGTCCCTTTTAGTATGATAAAGTGACCCTCTTTGTCCTTTCTGACTAGTTTTAGTTGGAAATTGATTTTATCAGAAATTAGAATCACCTCTCCAGCTTGCTTTTTCGGCAGCAGGCCAAGTAGACATTTTGCCATCCTTTCACTTTCAGCCTGTGTCTATTTTTGAGTGTCAAATGTGTCTCTTGCAGGCAACATATTGTTGGATTTTGTTTTTTGATCCAGTGGGTTAGTCTGTGTCTTTTAGTTGGGGCATTGAGACCATTCACATTCAAGGTTAGAATAGATATGGGAGGCTGATTCTCTGACTTTGTATCAAGTACAGAGTTTTGAGTCATCGTGAAAGTCAGCTTTTGTATAATATGATTATTGACTCACCCTACTTTAAGGATTTTGGATGTCATTGGCATTTTCTTCTGACTGGAGAACATCTTTGAGAATGTTGTGTAGAGCAGGATTTGTGTTCATGTATCTTGCTAGCTTGAGTTTATCATTGAAGTATTTAATTTCCCCTTCACATTTGAAGCTGAGTTTTGCCGGATATATTATCTTTGGGTGAAAGTAGTTGTTTTTTTTTAACACTTGAAAGATATTGTTCCAAGCTCTTCTGGCCTTCATTGTTTGCTCTGAGAAATCCATAGTGATCCGAATTGGTTTGCCTCTGAATGTAATTTGGGGCTTTCCTCTAGCAGCTTTTAGAATTCTCTCCTTAATTTCTCTGTTATTCATTTTGTATATGATATGTCTTGGTGAGCTTCTTGATTGATTAGGTCTATTTGGAGTTCTATCAGCATCTTGGATGTGATATTCTGGATCAATAGTAAAATGAGGGAAATTTTCATTTATGATTTTGCTTAAAAGGTTCTTTAAGCCTCTTGTTTGCTGTTTGGAATTTTCCTCCAGGCCAATGATTCTCAGATTATTACGCCTCATCTCATCAAATATTACTTGGAAGTTCTGATTATGTAATATGAGCTGTTTATCCTGCTTATCTTCTTTGAATTCTACATTGTTTAGCCTATCCTCATTGTCCGATACTCGTTCTTTGAGAGCTGATGTTCTATTTCCAGTAGAGTAAGCTCTGGTGTTGGTTTCTTCCAGAGAGGATTTGATTTGGTTAACAGTGTTTTTCAATCCTGATAGCTCTGCTACATCTCTTTTCAGGATGTCTATATCCTTTGTATAGCTGATTTTTCATCTCATGGAACTGTTCACTTATTTCCCTGTAGAAGTTGTCTCTCATGTTTTGAAATTGCTCTCTGATCTCTTATTTCATCTCTCAACTGTTTGATTGCATTACTAATCATAATGCTGACACAATGCTTTTGGTTTACATCTAGGGCTCCAGCTATGGGATCCTTTGGTGGAGAGCTGTGGGGTTGAGGAAGTGAGTTATTTCCCCTTTTCCTCATTTTCTGAGTCCGAGAGCATGTCTTATACTTCAAGAAACTTGCTCTTGGTAGAGTAATTGGAGCTTCTTATGGCTTTGCTTTTTTGTGATGGGTTTATTTGAGAGAGATCTCATAGTGTATTATGATAACAAGCCAGTATCCATTGTGAAGCGTGTCTATTTCTTCAGATAGTAGGGTCTCTCTTAAAGTGGGGAGATGGGATGACTAGGAAGTCAAGGAGGTGAATTTGGGAGGTAAAAAAAAATCACTCTTGTCTTAGAGTAAAGAGGAACAAGGGATTAGAGGGGAGTAGGTTATTCTATTAGTACTAGGAAAACATAGAAATGGGGTGCGAGAAGGGTAAAGACTTTGGGTGAGGGTGAGAGAAAAATGCTTATATTTAGGGATTACCAGAGTACAGGGGAGGAAGAGGTTAGTATGGGGCATGGTTATCTTCACTCTACAGAGGCTGAGTCTATCTTGCTATCATGAAATGTTTTCCTGGTTGGAACCCAATGTTATAGGGATAGCAGTAGGGTTCAAGAAGACTTAGAGAAAGTAGTAGCCAATCACCAATACATACACACGGTTAAATATTTACATCCACCAACACCAACTTCAGTATTAACTGTAAAGCAAGAAAGGGAAAAAGAGAAAAAATCTATATAATAAAAAAATAAAAAAATAAAAAATAAAAAAGTAAAAGAAAATAAAAATAAAAAATTCTTAATGAAAACTTGGATCTATAGACAATAAGGGCATCTCTGGGACCTCTGGTAGGAGATGAACACTGTCCTTCTGAGTTTCAATATGAATGTCTCTCAGTCTGTGGCCCCCAGCGGGCTGTCTCCCAGCACAGCTCTCACCCCCCACAGAGTGTGAGCTGGGTGGATGATTGTATTAATTAGGGATGGGATCACAACAGCGAGCGCATGGAATGTAAGGGAGCTGGCCACTGATCCTGGCAGAACGGACAAAGTCCTTTTATCTCTCCTTGCTCTAATGGACGCTCCACTAGCACCAAGCAAGCAGCCGAACTGGTGTACTCCTGGTGGGACAGACAGAATTCTTTGTCCCTCTCCACACTTGTCAGCCACTCACCAGTGGCATCTGCACCAGCAGGAAGTTAGCACAGGCACTCTTCTGCGTCCCTGGCGTGATGGGGAAAATCTCACCCCCCCCTTTTTTTTTCCTCCTCCGAAACTCCCAAGTCTCGGCTCCTTATAAAAGCTTCACAAACTAGTACTAGAAGTTCAAATATAGATTCCCCTGAACGCACCTTGGAAGATTGAAGATGAACTGGGATTTTTCCAAGCAGACCCGGAGCCTCAGGAAATGCTACCTCCCTTCAGGTCGCCATGTTGGATCTCTCTTGTTGAAACACTCTTGCCACAAACAAGAACCTAACTGAATAAATACTTTCTTCTAGTGAAGGCTTGGCTTCTCCCACATTCTGGACCAATAGCATTAGCATCACCTTGGAATTTTTTGGAAATGCAAGTTCCCTGGCTTCATCTACTGAATCAGAAATCCTAGAGGTTGGATCTAGCAATCTATTTCAGCAAGCTCTCCATGTTACTTGACACATCATACATGATCTGTAAGTGATAATGTTTGCCTGAAGAAAAGCTGAAGATAAAGGTCAAGATGATTTGATGATGAAAGAAAGTTGGTGTTAGAGGATACAGGCAGGCAAATTCAGTGAATGTTTTCTGAGTACCTATTATGGACCCAAAATTGTGCTATAGACACTAGAACCACAAAGAATAAAAGATAATGTCTTTCTTCTCATGGAGCTGATGGTTTGGAAAAATAAAGATATGTAAATGGGTGAAAGATGTGAAAGCCAATATAGTGCTGTGTGATACTTGGATATCCATGATGCAGGTGAAGGTGGTGACCACCATTTATGAAACATCATTATCTGCCAGGCAAGTGCATGTGCTGTGTATTGCAATATATTATTTCCTTCAGTCTCTCTGTCAGAGGAATATCAAAGATTCTGAGATGCTGTGGGGCCTGAACAGGTTCCTTTAAAATTGGAAAGTTGAACTCCTTGGTTGCAAAGATTACTATTTGTTATTCAGAGCAATTGACCCCTTTCTTAGACTCTGTGTTAGTTTTTTTGGCACTCATCTCATAATAATGTGAAGATTAAATAAGGTAGTATATGAAATTGCTTAGCTCATCATTTGCTGTAAATATCCAATAAACATAGTTATTTTTATTGCTTTAAACTGTAATCCACATTATTAAAGTGATGTCAATATAGTACAGATTCTGTAGAGTTAAGAGCATGACTCCAGCCAGATCTCCAAGGTTTAATTCTGACTTTGTCATCTTCCAGCTGTGAGACTATGGGCTTAACTAACCTCCTTGTGTTTCAGTTTTCTGAAGTAGAGGCAATATAAGACCTTGCTTCACAGGGTTATCTTCCTGGTGAGTCAATCAATGCATGTAAAACACAGAACTGTAGCAGTCACATAACAAATGCCCAGTAAGTGTTAGTTATTATTGTCATTAGTTAATTTAGAATGCTGTATGCACTGCTTTGTCAGATAGTCTAACATTTCTTTGTGGCAGTTTGTGATTTTGATGGAATAGTGTATGACTTTGGGGGGTGGGTCCACAGAAGAATGATATTACCCTTCCTTAAAACTGTGAGGTTCAAAACTCACTACATGTTTGAGTAGAAGACCTCTCCATGATGTCTAAGAATAACAACAACAACAACTGATACCAAACTAAGGCTTAAAAATATCCCAAAGTAACTAGGCGTGGCAGCATGCACCTGTAGTCCCAGCCCAGGAGTTGGAAGCCAGCCTGGATAACATAGTGAGACTATGTTAATAATAGTTAATAATAAATAAAAATAAATAAATAAATAAATAAAAAGCAAGGAGAGGGAATTTTTAAATACAAGTTCATCCATTTTATTTTATGGAAATGTATTGCTTAAGCAAATATGCTTTTAATGAAGCACAGATGGGTGTTTATAGACACTGCTTTTCCTCCTTTACTTTGAAGTAACTGACTACTTCACAGATTTTTACCTGTACCAGAAGTCTTTTCAGAATTATGTGTTCCTCTGTATCACTATGTGGGACAGAAATCTCACACGTGTCTTTCATAAAGATTAGAAGACTAAAATATGTACCTGTTGCCTTGGAGGTTGAGAACATGTATGTAAGTATGGATAGACAGTTAAAACACCACCAGGAGTACAGGAAGAGTCCTTGAACACGTGTGATTGGCATTTAGAAAATACTAGCTTTGCAATTCTTCCTGGACAGTACATTGCTGGGCTGGTGCTGCAGGTATACCCCCCTAACTGATGGTGGAAAAAAAGAAAAATTCAACAGATATGATTCTGTTAATTTGCCACATGTGCTCAAATGCCTGCAAGTTAGAATTTCACAAATTCAAATTACTACTGAGATGGCTTTGGGTTTTGCTTCCAGGTTTTTCCTGGTTGTAGCACACACACTTTTAAGAATTTAATTCCATTTATTGGTAATGCCACAGTTTGCTCAATTACAACTTAACTGTATGACTGCAATCTTTCAAAGACCCAAGTGAATATTAACCCAGTTTATATTGCTGCAAATTCATGTTCCATCTTTATCATGTGCACACTGTTCAGTTCTTTTATTTTAAGCTAACATTATTTCATCTACATGGTTCTGTGGATTGCTTTGGGCCATTCACATGGTAGGGAAGTCTTCCATTTTGCTGCTACATTTTCTGAAGTTCCTCTATTTGATTTCTTCTAGATTTCTGCATTTATATACAGAGATATAGCAAACATCTTAGTAAACTTTTTTCTTTTCCTATGGAATTGTCAAGGAGTTTCTTCTCCAAAGCAAAATAACTAAAACAAAGTAAGTTCAGAATTTTTATAGGTTTTGACACATATTGAGGAAATCTCATTCTACAGCAATCAAACTAATTTACATCTCTAAAATCATGGTGTGCATGTGCAGTTTCCCCGACAGTTTACACATTGTTGGATTTTATTTTTATTTAGGTATGTGGTGGTTCTTATGGTGATTTTAATTTGGATTTATTTACTCATTATGATATATTCGTAAGAGGAAAGATTTAATATTTTTAATTTTAACATACATAATGCACTGGCATATATCTACTGTGGTCATCGCAAATAGTAGGAATATGTTTGGCTGCAAATAAAAGACAATTTGGCTAATGGCAACTGTATCAGTCGGTGTTCCCAGGAGAAATAGAACCAACAGGGTGTGTGTGTGTGCATGTGTGTGCGTGTGCGCGTGTGTGTGCGTGCGTGTGTGTGCGTGTGTGTGCGTGCGTGTGTGTGCGTGTGTGTGTTTAGAGAGAGAGGGAGGGAGAAAGCAAATGCAAGGTAGAGACAGAGACAGAAAGGAGAAAGGAAGATCTTTATTTTAGGGAAATGGCTCATATGATTGTGGCAACTAAGTCCCAAGATCTGCGTCTGGAAAGCTGCTGACTCGCGAGCTGATGGTGAGTCTGAAAGTCAAAGAATGTCAGTGTCGTAAGTTCTGATGTGAAAGCAGAAGACTTGTGTTCTGACTCAAATCCATCAGTCAGGAGGCATTTCCTCCTACTGAGACTTTCTTTTCTGTCCACATCCTCAGTTAATTGGTGAGGTCCATCCACATGGGGAGGGCAATCTGCTTCTGCTTTACTCAATCTACCGATTTAAAGGATTTCCTCCTCCAGGACACACCTAGCAAGACGCTTGACCAAATGTCCGAGTGCTTTGTAGCCCAGTATTGTTTTTTTTTTTTTTTTTTTTTTTTTTTTTTTTTTTTTTTTTTTTTTTTTTTTTTTTTTTTTTTTTTTTTTTTTTAGCCCAGTATTGTTGATCCATAAAGTTACCCATCACAGTGGCTTAGAGGCACAGGGGTTTATTTACCATACTTAACCACTGATCTCCTTGGGCACCTTATCCATGATGCCTGAGGCTCAGGCTCTTCCTACCTCTGATTCTCCATCCCCACATCTCCGACCCTGGCTGCATCCTTATGCTGTCTGATGATGGTCATAAGACAGGTGTCTCTTTAGGCTTCCACCCTTGTTCTAAGCAGAGGAGAGCAGGATGGGCCGAAGAGTGTGCAGAGACTCTCTTCTCCAAGTTGTTGCCTTTATGCTTGGGAAGGAATGTGCTTTCTGGACACCTGCCTCTGGTGCACTGTCAGAACCACATCGTATGCCCAGCTAGAT
>PVKS010008010.1:0-33471 GCA_004027875.1 Aplodontia rufa
GTGCTCCCAGCCTCGCACTTTCTGCTGAAGACAACTTGTTTTGCAGGAGTTCGTTTCTCTTTCAAAAACACTTTGCAAGTCCCCACCCCCCCAGCCCTTTGGAAATAAAACTAGGACTCGGCGGCTACGAACTGGTCGACGCCTATAGTGATGTTCGTGTCTAAGTCCAGAGCCGTCAAGCATAGGGTTTGTGTCTTTGAGGTCGTCAGCGTCCTCCGGATGAGGAGCCGACCCATGCCTGCCGCGGCGGATGGTTGCTCTGGAACTGAGCGGGCCTCTTTGCTGGGGAGACCCTCTGAGCGCGCCCCGCCGCCCGACTGCGCCTCCTGGCCTCCCAGCCCCGCTGCTGGTGGCCAAGGCTCAAGGGCGACGGCGCTGGGAGCGCAGCCTGCCAGGGCCGTCCAGCCCATCCGGAAGCACTGCCAGTCCGCACCTCCCAGGCGGAGAAGCTGACTCAGTTTACTCCCCCGGGCGCCACACAATTATTATGCTGGGAGTACTGGGAGTTGGAGAACGTTCTGGGCGGATCAGAGAAGCCAGGCTGCCAGGTGGAAGCTTTGCTGGGCAAGCAGTTCCGGTAAACAGAAGAAAGGGACCCACATTTCCAAGGCTCCAGCCATTTCTTGTGCCTTCTTTTCTCGTCCTAAATTAAAATTCAGCTTCCTGCGTAATGGGGTGTGTGTGTGTGTGTGTGTGTTTCAAGTCTGAGGACCGAACTCGGGGCCTTGCCTAGGCAAGCGCTCTGCCACTGAGCTAAATCCCCAACCCCATGCTTGTGTTTCTTAAGCAGGGACTGCTGGAGTCTGGACCTGGCTTTTTGGAATCGCCTGTTGCTTACAAGCTCCTCCCAAAGGCTCCTTTGGAGTAGAGTTCCTTTGCTCTTCTATCCTTCTCTCTGTCACTATTGATCAAGAAGATGGGAGTTAGTCTCCCTATCTCTGATCACACTCCCTTTTGCACAGAGCAGCCAGGATGATCTTTCTAAAGAATACACCCCCTGCATTGCTCCCATGCTGAAGTTCCCCTCACCTGCTCCTTCCTCCTTGTTCTGAGGATAAATGCTAAGCCTCTTCCTTAGCACACCCCAGTGTTGGTACCTCAGAGGCTAGCAAGACAACCCTTCCACACCTTCCTCCAGCACTGGCCCAATCCTCCTCTGTGAGGCAGCACTTCCTCCCAAGGCCTTCAGAGACTGCACTTCCAGAGCAAGCTTGCCTGATTGTTTAGTCACCTTGACTTGTTAAGTGTGCTTGGGAAACTTCATTTTCCCAAGCATATTGAAACCATGCCTTGTTTACCAATGTCTCCTCTGGCACATTGGTAAAGCATCTGTCCATGTTTTATTATACAGAAGGGATCCAGTTTCCCATCAGAAGTCCAAGCTGTAAAATTTCCCCTGCACTGTGCACAGACTGGTTCTATTCACAAGACCTCATGACCCAAGATGGCTGCTGGCTCTCCAGCCACAGTCAGATCCAGGTAGCCATTAGGAAAAATAGATGCACGGACTTGCAGTTTGCTGGTGGAAATTAAATACCTTAGAGAGCTAGTTACAAGAGATACTGGAAGATATTTCTACTCCTTGTGGCACTGTGCACAGCTGAAGGCCATGGTTCCACTCTTGTGGATGAAGGGAGAATGGATTTGGGGCAGGAAGGCGCAATCTTGCGGTACCTCCAAAGCAACCAAAAAGAATGCCAATGTCTGCATCAGTACGCCTCTTTGACTATCAAGTGACAAATGTACTTCTTAGCATCTTTATACTTCTAAAGATAAAGATGATGTACAGGGGCTGGAGCTATGGCTCAGCAGAGGACCCTGGTTCAAACCCTAGCACCACATACACAACTAAGCATTGGGAGAACCAAGACCAAATGAAAAAAATAAATAAAATTCTCTCACTCACTCTCTGTCTCTTAAAATTTTTTAAAAATGGTGTACAATAAAGACATTTCCACTTAATATAATGCAATATCCCTTAACAAATGAAAAATTATTTAATTCTTTTTTTTTCTATGTCCAATTCCAAACTCAGCATCACTCCTCCTTTAATTCTGTCAACTCCAATCTCAACATTTTGTATTTCATGGGGCACATTAATAAGACATCCATCATTAGTTGGTCCTATTTAAGACTGTAGAGGAAACAGAACAAACAGAAAATGGCTATTGATATATATAATACATATATATATAATATATAAAAACAAACATAAAAATTTATATATACATACATAAACAAACATAAACATTTATATATACACATATATATAAATATATATAACCAAACATATATATATATATATATATATATATATATATATATATATATACATAACCACAACAAGGAAGAAAATCTAAGTAGAAGGTAGAGTTCCTATTCTGCAACTGGTCATAAGGCTGTAACTGGTCTTTATGATTCCTAATGCACATTGCATAATCTCCCTTCTCCTTATCAGACACATCAACTACCTAGGAGCAACCCTCACTTCTGAGGGATCTATTATCATTTGCCACTGGAAATGCCAATGGCCAGATTCACAACCACAGCTGGATTTTATGTATTTGCCTCCTTTTGCCCATCACGTAAGAGCAACCTTACTTTCCATTGATGTCACTATCATCACAGTCACCCTGTCATAGCCACCCGTCACCATAGCTGACACTTTTGCAATTCACCCAGTGCCTCAATTTTCCTTTCAGTGGAACTATGCTTGAATCCCCCAAGTGGGAAGATCCCTCCTTGGTTACCAACACCTTCAAACTAGTGGAGCCCAGAGGCAAAGGAACAGAAACAAGAAATCTGCAGGTAGGTTACTGGGTGTGTTAGTGAGAGACTTGCTCTCAGTTCCTGCAGCCCCTTGTGCTAGATCAGCTTCCAGCTCAGAAGCGATCCCAGCTGTAGGACAATGGCACTGCATTTCTAGACAGTATCTTCTGCTGGATACCGTGGCTGAGGCTACAGGGTCATTCCATTGTTCTGTAAAGCCAGCCTCTACAGAGGGACAGAAATTAGCCCACCTTATTTCTTCTTTTGTCTTAAAATAAGGTTCTTGGGCAGAAGCAACACTGTTTTGTGATGAGTGTGGCATTGGGAAAGTCTGAGGGTGGTAGTGCAGGCATTGGAGGGCAGGGAAAGTCAGCTCAAGTTCAAAAGCACTGTCTACAGCAGTGAGGACAGGTGCTGATAGCCACAGGTAAAAGAGATCCCTATAACCTGCTTCTGGGTCATTGTCTAGGGCAACCCCGAGCTTTTGGAAGCCTCAGACCTGGCTGGTGATGCGGTAGGAAGCCAGGTCAGTCTTGGGAGGGGAAGCACAGATTGTCAAGAACATGGGTCCCTGCCTGCACTCTCACTGTGTCCAAGAGCTCACTGGATAAGCCGTGGGCCAGCAAGGAACAGGTGACTGAAATCACAGGGCAGCTCACCCTGTCTACCTGAACACTGGGAAATGCCTCGTGTAGCTGGCACTTTCAGTGAGCCTGACTTGGGGCTCCATCTCAAGACTCAGGCTCAGATTGACTGGTCATTCGACTTCCTTGGTCAGGCCCTTAGTCTCTTCTGGAGACCAGGAGCAAGCCTTTTCCTCAAAACTCGTCACTTGAGAAAGGCATGTGTTTGCTTCAGAATTTTTGCAACTGGCATTGTGATTCTTCTCACAGGGGTTGTCACCAGCCACACCCACCTCCTCAACCTGCCACACATACCATGAGCACTATTAGGCCCACGGAGTCACAGATGACCCAACACATTGAATCGCCATTGAAGCAGGTGGGCGGTCTCCTCTTACCCTTCTCACAAATAGCACCCTTTTGAGTCACCCCATAAGTGGGCCAGAGGAGCTCACCCCTATGTGGTGAGGTTTCTTTCATAAGGGGCCTCCAGGCAGTGAGCCTCTTCTTCCATTGGGAGGTGTCACTCATCCTTTGCCTGAGAGGACACAGCACAGCCTTGGCCACTGGACCCACCGGAATGGTTCCCTGAGGCTACAGGCCCCTGCGGCTTCAGACTTACTTCCCACACTGCCATTTGCATGCCTTTATATCTAGAAGCTTCCATCTCTGCTCTGCAGGTCCTTGTGGCATGACGTCACTGGGCGCCAGGGTGTCCTGGAGATTGCTGCAGCCTGGGCTGTGGCAGGGAGCCAGAGGTGACCTAAGTCTCCAGCAAGGTGAAAAGGTGTCTTATCAGATGGGATAAGGAGCTCTGCCAGTTCTCCACTCATGGAAAGAGGGGAAAAGGCTTTTTTCTCCAGGGGTGGGGCAGTGTGGGCTTGTTGCATCAGAGTCACCGTATCGTGATAGCCTGTTTTCCTTCTCTAAGAGCCCTCCGTCTTCTATGCGAACCAGAAAGCTAAATGGGGAAGTGATAGGAATATGCCACTTCTATAGCATCCAAGTTCAAGTCTGAGAGCACTGTTGAGATGGCTTCTGTCCCATCCAGAGAGTTGTACTGCTGCTGTCATATACAGAGCAGGGCCATGGAGGCTGCCATCTATTTTGGTCCCAGGGGATCGTGGTCAATTCTTTTCTGCCAAAGATCTTTGATGTGCAAGCGATCCTGCTTCCCAACTGGCCTTCGCATTGGCTGTGGCCGTGGTACCTACTACCAAGACAGCCTCTCCCTTACTGGTGACCTTGCCACTGTGATTCTGGCCAGCAAGAAGGAGCCTGTCAACTGCAGCAGCCCTCAACAGTGTCACTGTGTCCATCAAGTAGCCTTGGCTTTTGAGAGGCCAGGGAACTTCTCTGCCCAGGGACAAGGGAATGTCTTCAGGTCTCTCTTGGGGAGCAATTTGGGGCTTGGTGAGTGGGTCACGCAGGATACGTCTGCACCAGTATTCCAGCTTCCTTGGATTCCTGCTCCTACACTACGCCAGAGAATATCAGGCATCTCAGTGTCTCTTGAGTGGCATGGGCTCCGGGGAACACAGGTTCTACTCAACCAAGCAAGCAGGCAAACAGGGGGAACCCTCCTCTCCTCCAGAAAGCACACTGCACAGGCACCGCTTGCTAACCCAGCGTTCCGCCCCTCCTCGCCTCAGAATCCACTCCGTTTTCCAATGTAAAATTCAAAATCTTGCAATTACTTGGGTGTGTGAGTCTCCGTCAATGTTTGCTTCACACCGTGAGGAACCCCTTGGCACCAAGGTCTGTTTGTGAAGTGACTTCCTCAGCCAAGAGCCTCACCGTTCTTGAAGCGAGGTGGGAACAGCCTCTTAGTTCTGGGAGGAGTGGCCACTTCCTGTGACAGGGAAGCTTGTGTGCTCTGAGGCCCCAGCGCCTCCTGCCCCTTTTCCAGACTCCCAGTCCCCGTCTTTGCTGGAGACCCCCCATCACAGAAGAGACAAGAGGAAGCTGTGCTTTTAGTAGAGGTTGTTTCAGAACCTGCAGGCTGTCCCTTTGGAGTTGGTAATGGTTGCAAGACATGAAGGTGCTCGTGTAGAACAGTCATTGCAAGTCCTTGGTTTTCAGTCTGTGCCTTAAACTAGAGTTGAAGACCTTGCTATTCACGTCTCACCTTACCAGCCATTAGGATCTACAGCCTCTCCCACAGTTCTTCGTGGGAATCCTCGTGGCTTTTTTACCACTGTCTGTCAGCAACTCCTGTTCCTCAAAGTTTTGATCCCAGTGGGGTCTTCATTGCACTGGGTGACCTTCACAGCAGGTGACAAGTGACTGTGTCCTGAGCTATGTTAACTCCATCTGAATTGTCCTCAGACCCAGACCCAACCAGGCCAGCGGGAATGGATCCAGCTCCCTCTTCTTGGAGGGTGTGTTGCTGCCAGCACTCCAGCTGCCATTCTTTGGTACTTGGCAGAGTCCTTGCTTGCAAGCAGCAGAAATAGATTTGGTTAATTTAAATGAAAAAGATTTCATTAAAAGGCACCTGATGCAGCCAGCAAAGGTCTCAGGCTGCAGGGGCTTGAGATTGGAAGGGATGCACCAAAGTCCACAGCAGAGCACTTTCTGTAGGGACTCCACCTGGGCCACCCCCTGCTTTTTGTGCCTCAGTACCAGTGCTGGAAAACTGGAACAGCCCACACCATTCAGGAAGAAGACAGCTGCAAGCAGCAAAAAATCTGGCTAATAACAGGCTCATGATGTGAGCGCTTTTTTGACTTATTTAGACATTGAAACAAAAATTCCCCCAGGGACCCTGGCTCGATTTTTCCTCTTTACCACTGTTAGCATTCGGACTTTAATTGTCAGTTGTCCCCTCTTGGGGACTTTCAGAAACTGGGAGAAGGCAAAAGGGGTGGTCTCTGTATCAGGGTGGAAGGGACTCACCAAGGAATCCCAAGTGGGACTCCACTTGCCTCTCCTGGTCAGAGGTGTGCCACACACTCCCTGGGACGAGAGCGTGCGTCTGCTGACCTGTGCAGCTGGGCAGATGGTGGAGGGTGCTGGGTGAGTGAGCTCTTCAGCAGCGACCGTTGCTGTCTGTGCTTCCTTGCATCTCCAGCTTCCAATTCAAAGTCTGGGGCAGGGGCATGCGATAGGCAGAGTCCAAGAATGAATAGGAAACTGACACTCAGGGCCTGTAGCTCCTGTGGTGGAGCTTCCACTTCATAAAACAGGGAACTCCCCAAATGTGGGGAGGGAGCCCCCATGCTGGGGGGCCAGCATGGTGGCAAATGTCTTGCCATTTTGTTATAGATCTTCCTGGATTGTTCCCCTTGCACAGTTCAAAGTGGAACACTAACATTTTGGACAATGGATATACCATTTGCATGAAATTTTCTGTTATCTGTCCCCATGAATTTGTGCTTCCTTTTAAATAGTTGAGGTGTGAGAAGAAGGCAGGACACAGGAGGGTGCTCCTGTTTTGCCCTTCAGCTGGTGTCTGAGATCCAGCTCCACCAGGTATCTCACCCAGCTCTGAACCTCCCACCCTGACCGAGCACCCATATGTCTAGAAACCACCAAGTGAAGCTGCCCAGGCCTACTGTCTAGAAACCCCCATGTGAAGCTGTCCAGGCCTACTGACGGAAGCACATGGGTCCTAGGTCTTGGCCAACTCTCCCACCCTCCCTACTAGTAACACCGCTGGCCTGCGTAGCACTTCAGGGGACTGGAATCCCAAGGTGTAAGTAGCTCACTCCAATAAGCAAACTCATGCTGTTATCTTCTTGGGAAAGAACACTTTGTACTTTTGGGTACTGCTGACTCTAGCTATAGAAATGAGTTGTGGTTAGGAAGCACGTCACCAAACACACCCTGCTCAGTCCGGAATGGTAAAAGTCTCCTGGAAGAAGCCCACTAGGGCTAGAGCGGTGGCTTGGCAGTTATGGCGCTTGCCTGGCATGTGCAAGGATGTGGGTTCAAACCCCAGCACCACATATGCAATGAAATGTCAGAGCAACGAGAGCCACGTGCAAAGCTAAATAAAAATTGATAAATTGATTCTCTTTTCCTCTTTCTTTCTCACTGTCCCTAGAAGAAGAAGAAGAGGAAGAGGAAGAGGAAGAGGAAGAGGAGGAGGAAGAAGAAGAAGAAGAAGAAGAAGAAGAAGAAGAAGAAGAAGAAGAAGAAGAAGAAGAAGAAGAAGAAGAAGAAGAGGAGGAAGAAGAAGCCCACTAACCAGAAGGAAGTTCAGTCCATGAGAGGACAGGCCTCCTCAAAAATGAAAACCATTCCCAAACAGCAGGGAATCCATGATTAAATGGTTACACAGTAGCCACTGGATTACTTTTTGTACATTGTAAAAGTCCAAGCCCCGAAAACAGTATCACATGGCTCCCGGGCTCCAGATGCCATCAGCAAAGAGGTTTGCCTTGCTCTGGGCTCTGATGTGTCCTGCTTAGGTTTGCTAAACCTAAGAGAAACAGGGGGATCTCTTCCCCTCTGCCCTCAGCGCACACGGGGTATCGGGTTCATTCTCGAGGAAGCAACTGATTGACTGCCTGTGGATTTTGTTCTTAGTGCTTCCAGAAAAAGCCTCCAATTCTCATGGGTTTTTGGTCTAAATTGCAATCTTAGAATTTGGGTGCTGAGTTTCAAAAGTTTTAGGAATGCTGGGACTCAGAAATAGGTGAAATAACATAAGCAACCAGAGTGTTTCACAAGTTAACTTCATTCTAGTGCAAAGGTCAGAGTTTTGTTTAAAAGTTCCTATTTTAACAATAAATTAGTCTTTTGTGAAATATGAACGATGTACATTCTGATTTTTTACATGATGATTTTTAATCTACTTATAATTCCTAAAGTGAAAGGTTTTTGAGCACATCATATTAAAAAAAATACTTTATGGAATAAAAATCCACCCATTCCAAGTACACAACACAGTGATTTTTTTTTTCATAAGAGAGAGGGACAGTGAAGAGAGACAGAGAAAGAGAGAAACAACTTTATTTAGTTTTTCACATGGCCTTAGTTGCTCCAACACTGAGTTGTGTATGTGGTGCTGGGGTTGGAACCTGGGTCGTTGTGCTTGCCAGGCAAGCGCCGAAACCGCTGAGCCACCGCTCCAGCCCCAACTCAGTGATTTTTAAAAATATCACAAAAGTAGTGCAACTATTGCCATAAAACTGTTAGATACTTTTCATTCCTCCAGAAATAAGTATATTAGGTTTTAACTCAAGTAGAGCCTATTCAATAAACTCCAGAAGGTAGGCAAATAGGCAGATGTTGGAGGTCTCCAGAGCTGCTCTGAAATGCTCCTTTAATGATTTTCTTTTTTTTTTTTTTAGTACCAGGGATTGAACTCAGGGGTGCTTTACCACTGAGATCATCCCCAGCCCTTTTTATTCTTTATTTTGAGACAGGGTCTTGCCAAGATGCTTAAGGCCTCACTTAAGTTGCTGAAGCTGACCTTCAGCTTGGGATCGTCCTGCCTCAGCCTCCCAGGCCAATGTACAACCGTGTGCCCAATTGATTTAATAATTTCATTGAAACTTTGGTATTAAGTGAATCTGAGATAAAAATCTGAGCTCCACAAAGGTCAAGAGCATGGAGTATTTCCTATTTGCCCGAAAGCAGAATGAAACTTTTGCTATGAAGGAATCCCAGGACACACGCCAGCCTCACACTCTGCTGACCTGGCATTGAAAGTGATTCTCTCAAGTTTCGGTGTGAGCATCCTCCGGAGGGGTTCAAGCTGCCTGGAAACATCAACGTTCTTTGCAGCATCTCCAGAGAGGGTGGCATGTGTGGGCAGAAGCAGCTGGTGGCCCTCCAGGGGCCTCACTACAGCTGTGGTCTGAGAACTCCCACACTGCACAGGGGTGTGAACTCTGCACACCCGCAGGGGAATTAGCTGAGGAGATTGCACCCATTCCTTCCTGCACACTGCACGCTTGGCCACCTGTGGTGTGGAATCTCCAGGCTCCAGTGAACTGTGCAAGAGGCTTGCATCAGTTGCAGGGCACCGGGGACAAAGGTGAGGAGAAAAAGCTGTTCAGGAGTCTGCACCAGCTTGGGTTTTTGTGATGCCCAAAGCTACTCAACGCTCTTTAGAGGAAGAGAAATAAAATCACAGACCTCAAATTAGGTACTTAACAAATTACACGCTCTACAAAGCTGGTGGATACTCAGGCATCACAAGATTTGGGAGAATAATGCAATATTTTTAGTGACTTGTGGCCTGAGGCTCTCTAAGTGCCCTTTCTCTGGGTTTTGCTGGTGTATGGTGGTCTTCACAGAAGAATGGTTCTGCAGTATAAATTTCTTTCTTTCTTTCTTTCTTTTAAAAGAGAGATGGACAGTAAGAGAGAGAGAAAGAGTTTTATTTAGTTTTTCATGTGGCTTTCGTTGCTCCAACACTGCATTATGTATGTGGTGCTGAGGTTCAGACCCGCATCCTTGAGCATGCCAGGCAAGCCCCGTGACCACTGAGTCACCGCGCCAGCCCCGTGGTTCTGCAGTATAATTTTCTGGGAAGGGATTAAGGAGATAACTGTTTTCCCATGATCAATCCCATTTTGTTTTTATCACTGAAGCCTAGTAGTGATTATTTCAGATTTGTAACTTACTGTTAGTCATGTGGATTTCTAGAGTTGTTTTCAAGTTTAGGGAAATTTCATTGGGCTTTTCTTTCATTCATGATCCATAAGATTTCAGACATCTTGAGTTTTCTTGTGAAGTGAATAATTTTTTGTTGCTGCTTTTTTTTGTGTGACACTGGAGATAGAACCCAGGTCCTCATGCATGCTAAGCAAGTACTGTACCACTGAGCTATGTCCCCAAACCCAGCAATTCATCTTCAATAGTCTTTGGATTTAAGACATTTATTACCCAATGTGTTGGCCTGTCTGTGTTGCAGTGTGCTGTGAGTTATTTTTACATTATTGTCTATTTCAATCCACTGAAAGAGAAAGGAAGTCACTCCAGGGAAGACCACTGGCCAGATTCGCCCACCCAGAGCACTGTTTGCATCTTCCCTCTGCCTGCAGAACTCAAGGACTGCTTTGGACTTAGGAAGGGTGACCTCCAGGGGTCCTCTTGGACATGTGGGAGGCTAACCCTCCTGTGTTCTTGGCCTGAGGACCAGGGCAAGGGGGAGAGGGCAGAGGTGAGGAAGGTGAGCCAAGGTGCCCATGAGGGGCAGCTTTCTGGGCTCCTGAGGCTCCAGGACTCCACCTGGCAGCACTGAGAAGCAACTTGGGGAGTCACTGGACGGATGAGTGGCTGCTTCTCTGCCCACAGTGAGAGCAAAGACACTCTGGCTGCAGCAGCAGTGGGCTGACCAGCTCACTGGGCCAATGGAGCAGGGCCACCTCCTGCCCTGACACCCTCCACAACCTGGCCCCAGGGAGTCATCTTCTGCAGCCCTATGAGAGCCTCTTGCAGGGATGGTGGCAGCCAGCTCCTTACCCTGTCAGCGAGCTGAGTGGATGTGCTGAGTGGGAGATGGTTCTGGAACCAGTTGGGGCACCAGGGCAGGAGGAGTGCTGAGCAACTGAGGAAGAAATGGACAGCTCTGATCACAGGTGGGGTAGGAAAGAGCTGGGTTCCGCTTGGAGGTAAGCCTGGCCAGTCACCGCCATGCTTGCTGTCCAGACTTGGTGGTGGACCTCAGGACGAGATGAAGAAATAAAGTCCTGGGTCTGCTGCTCAGCCTGTCCGCAGGGCAGGCTGCCCCAGGCGAAGCTCTTTGGCACAAGGATGATTTGAGGAACTGTGGATATAGGACAAGCCCCACACAGAAGGCCACCCTTGGTAAGGAACACTTGTGTATGTAAAGGAGGTCTCCCTTGGGAAGGGTGTCTCTGCAGGAAGGCCAGAGTGACTCTGAGTCACAAGACTTCGAGGGGCAGGCACCAGTGTGGTTCAGCTGGCGAATCTCCCCTCACTCATTCAGTGCTCCTGGGAATCTCCCAGTGTCCAGCTGGCCCACAGCTGCCTTTCTTGGCTTCAGAGGACATAAGGTTCATGTCCTGGTCCATGGAGGGTCCTGGAGGTGTGCGTGCGAATAAACTCATTCCTTTTCCACTTGCTAATCTGTTTTCTGGTACAGGGTTTGTCCCAAATAAGAACTGTGGATAGGGGAGAAAATGCTTTTCCCTCCTCACACTCCCAGCAGGAAGTGAGGAGCGGGACTGACTGGTGTGCACAGTTCAGGGGTGGTGGTCCAGGGCCACCCATGTGTAACAGGTGGATGCCAGCCTGACGGGTGGATGTGGGTCTGCCAGGCTCCTATCTGGCTGCTCCTTGTAACATAAACAACCCCACTACTCGTGGTTCTGAAAAGGGTAGTCATCTAGCAGGCATCTAATCCCTAGCTCCAGGACTGAGTCAGAGGACAGAGGAGGAGGTGTGGAATCAGGGAGACCTCAAAGGAGGAGCAGGAAGCAGGAGTGAAAAAAGAGAAGGAGTGGAAAAGGGGATAGTAGAGGGTTCAGGTAGCCGGACACCAAGCAGGGCTGGGCGCGGCCCCGGGAGCTCAAACACAGAAGGCGGAGTGAGCAGGGCCAGACGCTGGACAGAAATGGGCTCAGGGAAATTAGCAAAAGCAACCCCAAAATGACTACTTTTTAAGATGTTAGAGTTTGAACACTTTCTCACGCAGTGTTTTTTCCTCCTTGAACGTGCGCCTGTTAATTATCACACTCTCTCTGACTCATGGAATGGTTAAAGGAGACTCAGAGAGGTTAGGGACCTTCTCTACAGGCACACAGCCGAGGGAGGGCAGAGCTGACCTAGGAAGCCCTGTGTCGAGCTCTGGCCACTGGCAGCATTGCCCGAAGAGCCCAGTGGTGACCCACAGCTCCTCCAGGCTGGAATAAGGTCATGTTGATTCTGCAGGCCATGTGGCCATACCAGTGGACCCTGGAGCCAATGACTGTTACAACCCCCCAGGGTCCTGCGGTCCTTTAATGTGCAACCAGGAGCTGGACTGTGGTCAGTCCAGGGAGGATAGTGAGCCCTGGGGCCGGTGCCAGCCGGGTTCCGCTCCAGTAAGGCTCTGGGTGGCTGGTTTGCTCTGGTGTTCTAGCTGTGGACCACTGTACAGAGCAGGTCTTGGTCTGGACCTCCTGGCCTGTGACAGTAAGCTGTAAAGAGGGTGCCAGACTCTGGGAGCAGCCTGGGGTGGGAGCTGAGGGCCCAGTCACCACAGGCTGAGAGCCATGTGGACCTCAACCACTGGCTAAATGCAACACATGCTGGTCACTGTTACTTATTCTAAGACAGGAGATGGTTATGGCAATGGCCTGGCCTTCAAGGAGCCCAAGGTAGACAGGCAGCATTTGCTGACACCCACTTAGCACATGCCCATCAGCAGGTAGTTGTGGAAGATTTACTCAGTGCAGGGCACAGAGCAGCGCAGTTGGGACACCTGCAGGTGTGAGAGGGGACCTTGAGTGGCGATGTAGCC
This sequence comes from Aplodontia rufa, assembly GCA_004027875.1. Taxonomy (NCBI): domain Eukaryota; kingdom Metazoa; phylum Chordata; class Mammalia; order Rodentia; family Aplodontiidae; genus Aplodontia; species Aplodontia rufa. Next base: position 12,817 of record PVKS010008010.1, read on the forward strand.
AGCTTGGTGTCAGGCAGTCTGGGAGGAAACAAGGGGAGTCTGAGCTCCTGGACTCCAGAGACCCCCAGCCTAGCAGAATGGATGTGACCCAGAAACCATCAGAGCTGTGGGGGTCCTGGATGGGGAGGAAGGACAGGCAGGGTGCAGAGTGTTTTGCTCAACAAACTCAAAATGGAGACCTGACAGGGCAGGGGATGGAGTGGAAGAAAGGGGCTCATGGAGAGGCGAGCCTGGTTCTAGGGTTGGCGTGGGTTTGCGCCCGGCTCCTGCATGCGCCCGTTGGGCAATATTGAGCTGTTATGCTTTCTCTTTGACCCTCAGTTCCCTAATCTGGAGATCTTGGCTTTCTGTCCCAGAGGTGGCTGCAGATGTTGAATGAAGTAAGCTATATGGAGGATTTTAGAGAAGGAATACCTGTGACCCATCGCCATGCAGGACACGGGGTGGCCCATCTCCCCAGAGCCGCACTGGGTGTGCTTCCACGTGCGCTGCTGCCTCTCGGCCTCCTCTGCAGCGGTAGGGTCTGGTCAGCAGTCCCCACTCAATGATCAAGGGTTTGGGGGAACCACTCACCAGCACCAAGGAGGCCACCCCAGGGCGGGCAGAAGATGCTCCCCCAGCAGCCCTGCCTGCTTCTCTGAGTGCCTCGGGGCAGGTGGCAGCGGGTGGAGCCACACTGGCTCTTGGACACCCCCAGGCAGAATCCATCTCCTGTGGGCAAGACTGTTTGCTCCAACTCCTAATAGACTCAAAGAGCCAAGACTTAGAGGGAATTCCGGGTGTTTTACAGGAAAGCACCTCGAGTAACGCACGCTCCTATAACCAACAGTAACGGAAGCAGGTCATGCTGAGGGTGAGTGTAGGGCCCCAGAGGGTTCAGCCATTGCCTCCACACCTTGGAAGAATGAAAAGTGCTGAACAATCTTTAAATGCAGATGACGCTCCCTCCTGAATTTTGAAGTTGGAGAAGACCACGAGGCATTCTGCGGTTGCACATCCAGCCTCTCAGCACCAGATCTATACAAAAGCAGGACTCAAGCATCCTGGTGTCAATGAGATGTCTTTCAACGGCGGCCCTCTGCCTCCTGCTCTGGGCTGAACACACAGGACCCAGCAAGCTCTCGGGGACAGAGCCCCTGCCTGGGGCAGGACAGCGTGACTGGCTGTCTGCTCTTCCCAGGCACAGAGGAGCTCTTGTGCCTGGCTCTCTGCTGCTGGCTCTGACAGATTCTCCAATTGGGGGCGATTGTGAAGCACCTTCTAATAAGAAGCCTTGCCGCCTGGGTCCAGGATTACAGCGCCAACCTTCTTTTCCTCATTTTCCTCCCCACCTCCCCTCTCTCTCTTTCCCAGAGACAAAATCTGGACTGCTTATGGAATCCCCCAGTGCTGCAGCACATGCGCTAGACCTCTGCCAATCAAGAGTGACCCTCAGATTAGAATATCGTCTCTTAGAACAGTGTTAGCACATTGCGCACAGAAGAGGATGTATTTAATACCCCGGGAGGCAAACCGTAGGCCCCCTGCCCCCAGAGAGGCGCCAGTTCTCTCCTCTGAGGGTGTTTTCTATACAAAACACATGGAAAACTGCCCAGACACAGCTACCAACGCTTCTACCCAGAAGGCACACAGGCACGCAAGAAAGCCTTGGAGTCCCGTCTCCAAACAGTTCTATTCCTGGTTCCTGCACTACTGTCCCTTTGGCAAATCTATTGAGTCTCATATCCTCTAGTGCAGAAGCATATGTGTGTGTGTACGTATCTACATCTATAAATTTTACTCACAAGTCACTCATCTCAAACAGAACCAACCCTTATACCTCTATTTTTGTTCCATATTGGGTAAAAACAAAAGAATCTCCCCAGCTCCTATTCGAGAGACGTGTGCATGTATGTGATCCAGGGACTGTTGGCATTAACACCCGTGTCCTTCAAATTCTATCTGAAGCATTAGGGATGCCTGGACACTGCTGAGAGTTCACGTCCATGTTGGAGAACAAGAGGCCCCTGGTCTCCTCCACGAGGATCACTTGGACAAAGTTCCGAGTTTCAGATCCATGTTCTTTTCTTTCTTTCTTTCTTTCTTTTTTTTTTTTTTTTGTACTGGGGATTGAACCCAGGGGTGTTTAATTACTGAGTCACATCCTCAACCCTCTTTATTTTGTATTTTGAGACAGGGTCTCACTAAGTTTTTGAGGCTGGCTTTGAACTTGTGATCCTCCTGCTGCAGCCTCCTGAGCCGCTGGGATTACAGGCCACTGCACCTGGCCTGATCCCTATTCTTAAGCAAAGGATTGGATCTTTTTAAGAAACTAAAAGAGTCAGAACGCCGTGCTGGGCTTCAGTCTCCTGTGTCTTCAGGACATCTGTTCCCTTTGTGTTGGCACAGCCATAGCTCCAGACCCTGTAAATACCCAGTTCTCTGATTCTACCTCTGTGCTGCCGATTTAAGTGTTCTGGAATGTACGGTAGACCCATTTCATGTTGGATGTGGGTGGATCCACATTTAGAACACAGGCGAGGTGTCTCTCATCTGAATTGCCTGAAATCGGAAGTGCTCCAGACTTGGCAGCTTTCTGAATGTGGGAATACTTGCATGGTCTTTACTGGATGAGCATCTCTGATTAGAATCCAAAGTGCAGGGGCTAGAACGGTGGCTCAGTGGTTATGGTGCTTGTCTGGCATGCACAAGGATGTGGGTTCAAACCCCAGCACCACATACACAACAAAGTATCAGAGCAATGAAAGCCAGATGAAAAACTAAATAGACTCTCTGTCTCTCTCTCTCTCTCTCAAAAAAAAAAAAAAAATTCTTGAGAATCCAAAGTGCAAAATCCTCTGAAATCTGAAACCGTGAGCAGGAAGATCTTGCCCACATTTTGGAGCATTTCAGACAGCAGGTTTGGGTTAGGGATGCTTAACCTCACTCTCCAGACATTTAGGAGGCAGTCAGCCTTGAGAACTGTTTTCAGATCCATCTGTATCCTTCGTTCTGGAATGAACAAGGAATAGAGTTGAGTTAATAATTCTTTTTTTTATTCATTCTTAAATAATTGTAGATGCCCAGGAAGGTGGAAGTGTATGCCGAAAACTCCTTCGTAGCCTTCACCCCGTTTTCCTCCCATGGCTGCATCTTACATGTAGAAGGATATTCTGTGCACATCATAAACTAGTCTAGTGTCCGAAATCACAGGAAACGGTTCTACCCCAAAGCTGCCACTATCTGTGAGATTCCTTCTGAGGCAATGGCGAAGGATTATTTTCTAATCAGGGGCAAGAGTTCAGAAACTCTGATTGCAGTATGGTGCTGCAGGAAGCAGCCCATGACCAAATCTCGCCTAATGATGCAAGATGGGCTCAAGGTTAAGATAGAAGCAGACTCACTTGCTCTTACGTCAGTAACAAATACAGTGGCATCTAGCACCATAACTATTGATTGATCTCCCATAATGACCCTTTAAGGTACGGCATACAAGAAAAAAATGGAATTGGAAGTTAAAGACACAACACCCTTTATATAAGCCTGCAAGCAATCCTTCATAGAGACCCCGACATCGACATGGGATAAGTCCGTGATGAAGATATAGCATTAGCAGATCTTCCCAATTAGGGCACACAGTAGTTGGGATCATCCCAACAAACTCCTACATGCTGGAAATAGATTTCAGTTCCTGATCCCCACTCTTCCCTTCCCCTTTCCACACTGACAGATTTTAAAACTCTGTTCAAGTGTCATCAACTGGGGCTAGAGAGGTGGCTCAATGGTTCTGGCACTTGGGTGGCCATGTGCAAGAACTCGGGTTCAAACCCCAGCACCACATATACAATGAAGTGCTGGAGCAACGAAAGCCACACAAAAAACCAAATAAAATAAAATTGATTCTTTTTCTCTCTCTCACTGTCCCTCTCTCTCTTTTTTTTTAAAAAAAGTAATCAAGCATATAGCTTCTAAAATAGTAGATAGAAATACTTCATGAACTGAAGACCTTCTGACAGGTCGCCTTCCTCTGACATCCATCGAGAGCTTGGAATGATGTTCACTCTTATTTACTCTGTGGAGTTTAATATCTGATTCTTTTAGTCCTTGCGAGGAACTGGACTTCCCTATCCCAAGTAGGAATCCCTCCACACCGAGCCCATCATGCAGCCCGCTTCAGAATTTTGCCGCCCATCACTCTTGCAAGGCTTCTCTCCAGTGCCAGTCCTTGGGTGAATCCCATGGTCGAGCCACTGTCTAGAGGCCTTGCTGCGGTCAACACATTTGCAAGCTCCTCTCATTTATGAATTCTTTCTCTTTCCAGAGACTGTGAGCAAGTGATAAAACCTGGTCACACAGGCCCTCGAGTTTCTGTGACAGGATGTGTACTCTGGTGTCGACCGAGGCTTGTCCACTTCGCTCACCTCGGCAAGGTGCTCCCGGTGTGGGTAGACTCTAGGACCGCAGCTTCAAACAAAGGCCACGTGTGTCACACTTCTGTGGCTCCTCACTCACTGCCCTGTAAGCCTTCTCTCTATGAGTCCTCTCATACCCCAAAGGTGTGAGCGTGTCCTAAAATCCTTGCCACGTGTCACAGCTGTGTATTTTTGGTGTCCCCACACGGCGATGCAGGATCTGAGACTTGCCTGACTTTGCACAGCGAGGAAGGGACAAAGTAGCACTCGGACCTGGGTTGTCTGACTCCAAACCCTGTGACATGGGCTTGGGTTCATGTGGCTCTGAACCCTGTGACATAAACCTGGGGCATCTCCCGGGGCCCGTGCTCTGTTCCTTTGATGAGCCCGGGTCCTTAGCCCTAGGGTCACCACATTTGATCGCACTCTTGTTCAAATCTGCAAAGGAAGCATGCAGGTGGGTTTGTCCCCAGACCAGTTCCGTTATGTTCCGAGTTGGGCTCCAACAATGGTAAATCCCTTCTCATCTATCGCCTGCGTAAAACCCTAGGGCCCTGGAGGCGCAATGTTCTTGGTTCTTTGCAAACGCTTGGCCAGTCCTAGCCACAGGGTGCTATTTGCAGTCCCCAGAGGGCTGCCCTCAGGGTCAGCAGTGCAGCTATGTGTCTCAGGAGCAGCTTCATCTAAGAAAGGTCACACTGGGCTGTGCTGAAGGTGGCTCTTCCTCTCTGGGTCTCCCTTGTGTAGCCAAGGCTCCAGGTCTTGGGAGGTGGCTCCCATCCCTGCTGCTGGGTGCAGACCACACAGCCCTGCAGGGAGGCATGGAGGGCTGGGACTCCCCAGGGTGCTCACACTGGCAAGAAGCCAGCAGGGGCACTGGGAAGGCACCCATCCAGCAGACGAGGACACTGAGGCCTGGGCAGAGACTGCCTGTGGAGTAATCCCGAACGCTCACATGGAAAACCCAAACTCACTGGTGTGCGCCAAAGAAAAGGAAACTTTCTGATTCCAGGAACAGTGGCCTGGAGGAATTATGATTTATTCTTGGAAGTTTCTGAGAAATTATTTGGTAGAGACCAAAGGGAAATGTGAAAAGAAAATAATTAAAGAGGCCATTGAATGGAATAAAAACTCTCACTATCCTTAGGAGCCTTTCAAGAGAAAAGCCAAAGAAACCAAGCAGTCAGCTGAACAAGAAAAAAAGAAAAACCCATCCTAGAAAAAGTAGATACACCCAAAAGTCAGGTAATTAAAGACAAGAATCTAATTACAGTGCATATGAGTTTAGACTAATAATCAAAAGCTCTTCAAACGCTTCTGGACAGAGAGAAGATTGTGCTAGACTTGGAGAGAGGCGCCGCTTGCTCCACGACCTCATCTCCCCAGGACTCTGTTTCCTCGCCTAAGGAGAACAGATCATCTCCAAGGTCCCTTTCCAATCCAAATTTGCAACTCTATAAAACAAATGTCCAAATAAAGATTTTTTTTTTAAGAGGGAGGGAGAGTGAGAGAGAGAATCAATTTTATTTAGTTTTTATTTTTTAAATATTTTTATTAAGGAATTGAGTTATTGTACAATCATAAATGCATGTAAAGTAACAATATGATACATATATAGTCTTAAACCAGAATTATCTGCTAGATCCCTCCCTGTTCTCCCTCCTTTTCCCCTCTCCAACCTACTCTATTCCCCCTCCACTACGTATCTATGGTTGCCCTAGATTATGTGTTACTGCACCCCTGTTGGGTCTAATACATGAGTTCAACTGCCTTCACACAGGCCTGGGTTTAGCTCCAGCCTCCACAAATGAGTGAAGACATTCGACCCTTGACTCCCTGGGTTTGGCTAACTTTGCTCAGCATGATTTCTTCCATTGCCATCAGTTTACCTTCAAAGGCTGTACTTTTGTTGTTTCTAACTGCTGAGTAGCAGTATATATACCACAGTTTTTGGATCCATTCATCCAGTGAGGGGCATCTGGGTTGTTTCCATAATTTAGCTATTGTAAATTGAGCTGCTATGAACATAGATTTTTCTGTGTCTCTGTAATGTGCTGTTCTAACTCCTCTGGAAAAATACCCAGAAGAGGGATTGCTGTATTGTAAGGTGGGTCCATCCCTAATTTTTTGAGGAATCTCCACACTGCTTTCCAGAGTGGCTGGATCAGTCTGCAGTTCCACCAATTGTGTGCTAGTGTTCCTATCTCCCCACAATCCCTCCAGCATCTGTTATTATTTATATTCTTCATTATTGCTAATCTGACTAGAGTGAGGTGAAATTTTAATGTAATTTTGATTTGCATTTCTCTAATTACTAGTGATTTAGAGCACTTTCTCATGTATTATTCACTGGCTTGCTCAATTTCCTCTGTCGAGAAGCTTCTATTTAGCTCTTTGGCCTATTTATTGATTGGACTGTTTGTGTATTTGATATTAAGGTTTTTGAGTACGTTGTAAATTTTGGATATTAGTCCCCTGTCAGAAGAATCACAGGTCATGACTAACTCTTTTATTTAGTTTTTCATCTGGTTTTTATTGCTCCAACGCTTTGTTGCATACATGGTGCTGGGGCTTGAACCCGTGTCCTTGCCGATGGCAGGCAAGTGCAGTAACCGCTGAGCATTTTTAACTAAAAAATTTAATAGGTAATTTTTATAGAAAAAGTGAAAAATACACATGAGCAAGAAAATTAAAACCCTCAGTCCCACCAGCTAGAGATAGCCACTGTGAAATCTTAGCGTGTTTTCTTCAGATTCACATATACACAAGTGTAGACCTGAGGTCATGCAATTTTGTTACCCTTTTTTTGCAGCCAACAGAATACTGTGAGGACATTTTCTAGTCTTAGTTTTGCCTCTGCCTTGGCTCATAGTCTAAATGAAAGCATCAGCGGCTGGAGAGGTTACACAGTGGTTGGAGCACTGCCTGGCATGTGCAGGGACCTGGTTTTGAACCCTAGCACCACATACACAACTAAGTGTGGAGAAACAAAGGCCAGATGAAAAACGAAATAAAGCTGATTCTTTCTCTCTCATTCCCTCACTCCCTTTAAATAAATTAACTAAGAAATAGAAGCAAGCAAGCTTGAGGGTGTGATGGGATTGCAGGGAGTGTTACAGTGCAAACGTGAGGGGGTTCAGGTTGGAAGGGAAGAAAGACTTTTAGAAAAAAAACTGCATTTTCTGAGTATGATGCCTCCAACTTTGCAAAGGACTTTGCCTAAGAGCCGTGGGATCTGCAGGGCTTTTCTATGTCCAGTGATGGCTGGGTGAGCGCAGGCCAGCGCCTTGGTGGGAGCCCTCATGGTAGAGCGCTCATTTCCCGGGTGCAAATTTTCTTGCCAAGGCTGGTCTGGCTCCACTGATGGAGATGAGCCATGGGCTCCCGGTTGCACGAAGCCGCTTTCCTTCCCGTCCTTGGATTGGGGATAGGGGGTGGCAGTGTGCCAGATCCTGCGCTGGCAGTGCCCGATGCAGCGTTTAACCTGGGGCTGCGCGCAGGCTCCTTCCCTCCTGGACTTGGGGGAGCACCCGGAGCCAGTGCTGACACCTCCACCAGGCCCTTCCCTTCCCCTCCATCTGTCTCAGGTCAAATCTGGGGCAGAGCCAGAGCCAGGAGGGAGAAGGGAGGCCTTGGGACTGGCAGGAGCCCTTGATTCATAGCCTGTTAGGGCCATGCTCAGCCTTGTCGCAGGGTCCCAGCCCCTCACCATTTCTCAGGTCAGGGCCTTGCCTCCATGGGGTCAGAGAAGGAGGTGGCAGCTGGAGCCCCTCTGACCCTTGGCGCTGCAGGGCCAGTTCTTCAACTCCATGAAGTGTTTGGAAACCTGGAAATCTGGCTGCTGGTTATGCTTCCCCGGGCTGCCACTCTTGGGGCCGAATCCGCTTGGCCTCCCTGCTGGAGTTTCTGGGGCCTTCAGCTGCTGTTGGTCTAAGCTCCTGAAGGAAGGGCGCTTTCCGGAGGGCGGGGCGGAGCCGGCGGGCAGGTGGAGGAAGGCCGGCCTGTGGCGCCATCTGCTGGAAGTTTCTATTATTACACCACGTGCGTGAGTTGGACGAACTAACACACGCAGTTGGTTTGAAAATCCCTTATGAGAAGAAATATGGAAAACAAACTCTTCATGAAGCATCACTTAAATACTCACTTCTCCTCTAAAGCTTTTATTCAACGTGCTTTCCGGAAAAATGGCTGGATTTTAATTCTATTTGCTTTCCACCCCAACCTGTCCTCCCTCACAAACACAGGCAGTCCTGACTTATGATGGCTCGACTCACAATGTTTCAATTTATGATGATGTGAAAGGGGTGTGGGTTCAGGAGGATCTGTAGTTCAGACTTTGAACTTGAACCTTTTCTGGGCCAGCAATACACAATAGAATGCTCTGCTGATGGTGGGCAGCTACAGCTCTGGTCAGCCCAGGTCAGCTGCAAGATCACAAGGGGAAACCAGCGGGGCTCCAGAGTTCCCCGTGCGACGGAGCTAGGTGTTCAGCAGGTTAAGTGTGCTAAGTGCATTGGGACCCAGTGTAAGGCCGTGTAAGAGCAGGTTAGAGACTGATACAGCTGCTCCCTAGCTGATCTGCATACGGAAGCACCGTGTTATAAAACTCGTACCACCAAAGCAGCCTCGCACTCCACACTCGGGGAGCTGTATGGTTTGTCATCTGCTTTAATGAGGAGCTCTGCGTGGCCTCAGCTGCAGTTACATCCTGGTAAGTATCGATCCTGACTCTTGAGCCCAGGACAGAGGCCAGGTTTACCTCTGGACCACACAGGCAGTAAGTTGGCGCAGGACGCTCAACTTCAAAGCCACACAAAACCCAGAGACTGGCAAGGCAAGTGCGTGCCCTCATGCGATGTGAAATCGGTCCTGTTCTTTAGATTGCTTTTATTAGCGCAGCCATGGGAAGCTTAGGCAAAATCCTTTACCCCTATTTTTAGAAAATTTTCATCACCTAGATACACATTTTGTTAATAACTTTAAAAATTCATGTTCAGCAACTTAGTAATAAGTAACCTTCCTCACATGGAAAACACTAGACAGCTTTCTGCAGCAACATTATTTGGTCTTTGGTGTCAATCAGTGCTTCTCAGCAGCTCTCATTGGTGCTACCTCACAAAGCCCTGAGTCTCCTGGTGTCACAGAGCTGGACTGAGGTCCAGAGGAGGCCAAGTCCTTCCCGTCACCCCAGGCCAGCCCCTCTGCCCCCCAGGCCAGTGGGACCTGGACACCCCCCTTCCCAGATCCCCTCAGCAGTTGCTTGTGGAGGTGGAAGCAGAAATCTAGCAAACACGCTGAGGACATTGAAGGACACCGAGAGCTGAGTGCTGGGTGGATTTAAGCCTTCGCTGGATATTTGTTGAGCACCCACTGTGTGCCAGCTGTGTAGGAAGAGGCTGCTGGGCTGGGTCTTGTTCTCCTCAGAGTTTGTTCATGAAATAGAGCAGGTGGGTGGGTGTAGACGGCCGTGCTCCAGAACAGGAAAGTGCCACTGTGCTGGAGACCACGGAGGAGCAGCGTCCCTTCCCCAGGTGGGAGGACAGGGGCGTGCTCAGTGAACCTTCGCCTGGGCCTCTGAAGAAGAGAGCTAATGTGACTGGGTGACGGTCACGTGCCCACTCACACGCCCTGTGGTTAGAAACAGGACAAGGGTGCCCCACCCAGCCTCACCACTTCCATTCAGACTTGTGCTAGAGGATTTAGCAAGTATGCTAAGCAAGGAAAAAAGTTATCCATATTGGAAATTAAGAAATAAAATTTTCTTTTCCATGTGCAATGCCACGGTCTGTGTAAGGAAGCCCTAGGAAATCTGTAAAAGGTTTATCAGTGCTAATAAGTGTGTGTCAGCAAGCTGAAAGGCCAATATATAAAATATATAAAATTCAGTTTCTCATTCCAGTGACAATCGAAAATTGAAAAGAAATATCTTTTCACATCAAAGACAAGACATATATGGGGATCAATTTAACAGAATGCGTACAGGATCCATACACTCACAACTATGAAACAGTGCTGACAAAAATTAATTCAGAAACACCAATGTAGATAGAGATACCATATTCATAGACTAGAAGACTCTGAAGAATTAAAGTGTTAATTCTTTCTAAATTGATGTACAGATTGAAAGTAATCTGCACAAAGTCTCATCAGGCTTTTAAAAACAGAGTTGGACAAGCTGATTCTAAAAATTAGGGAAATATAAATATCTAAAATAATCAAAACTTTTTGGAAAAACAGAATCAATTGGAGAACTTATGTTACGTGATTTCAAGGTTTATTATAGAGATACAGTGGGTATGGCACGGTGGTCGTGGTAGACTGATGGATTGGATCGGCAGCTGAGAAATTCTCACGGTTGAGTTAACCTTGATCAGCATCCATATCACTCGGCGTGAGAAGAGCATTCTTTCCAGAAAATGGTGCAAAACAAGGGGCTGCTTATTTGCAGATATAAGGAACCTCATATCTTACTTCACCTCAGCAAAATATCTAACTCAAAATGCATCTTAGACCTGAACATAAGAGCTGAAACTGCACGGTGTTTAGAACGGAGGCCGTGGAACTTTCTCAAGGGCCAGGTAGCTGCTCTTCAGGCTCACACGCCATGTGGTCCCTGTCACAGCCCAAGAGCAGCCACAGCACACATAAATGAGCGGGCTCTGCTGTGTGCCAATAAAACTTCATTTAGAAAAACAAGGAACAGGCCTGCAGGCCATGGTTTCCTGACCCCTGTTCTAGAAGAAAACAAAAAATTTTTGTGTGATTTTGGACCAGGCAGAGTCCTCAGGTGCAAGTTCTAAAGTACCTGAGATGTGCTTTCGTGGGGGATGGTAATGCAGACACGAGGATGATTGACACAGAGGACGAAGCTTTTGTCACACCCACGGTCCCCTGGAACAGGCAGCATGGCACACCGTGCAGGGCAGCTCAGGGAAGCACTGAGGCACAGTGAGAGGCAGGAGCCAGCCGGGGGAGACTTCATCATGACTTCACAGGAAAGAATGGCCAGGCAAGGTAAGCAGGCCAGCTGGACCTGAGCTGGGCAGTTGGAATAATGTCAGTGGCTCTGGGACACAGAGGCCACCCACTGTAACATAGGGTGGGCAGATAGAGGCCACAAGGATGGTCGTGCAGGCTCCACATCGGCCGGTATGGAAATGCCCATGTGCAAGGCCTTTGCTGTGTCCTGGAACTGGCTCAGGGAGGCCCAGATGGCAGAGAATCAAGAACACGTGAGATAAAACATTCGTGGCTAATGTAATCCAACACCAAAAGCATTCGGACTTCATCAGCTTTATAAACTGTTGCTAATAAGAAAGCAAAGAGGCCGATCATAGAATGGGAGAAAACAATTGCAAACTATGTGTCTGCTCGAGGTGAATCCTGAATATGTAAAGAACTCGTGCGACTCAATAAGAAGGCTGATTTTTCAAAGTGGAGAAGAGAGGGCAAAACACACAAATAAACACTGCACCAGAGAAAAGAAATGTCCACTAAACCCATGACGAGATGCCCATTGGGAAACCGCGAAACAGGACGGTGCCAAGTTCCACTCCACACCCACGAGACGGGCTAAGACCACAAAGACTGATAATAAAAAGAGGTCTCAGAGAGGAACAACAATAGAATCAATTTATTTGATCTGTGACAAGGGTGAATCTGAAAAGCAAGGTGCCATGTGAGGAAATTCAGGCATCAAAGATCACTTATGGTAAGATTTCATCAGCCACGCATGGTGGCACAAACCTGTAATCCTAGCTACTGAAAGGAGAGGCAGGAAGATCACAAATTCAAGGCCAGTCTGGGCAACTTAGACGCTGTCAAAAAAAAATTAATAAAAGGGCTGTGGATGTAGCTTAATCCCTAGTACTTAAAAAAAATTCCATTTAGGGAGGGGTGACTGTGGAGGACACAGGGGTCTTTGGGGAGGACACAGGGGTCTTTGGGGAGAGATGGAATTGCTTCATATCATGATTGCGGAAGTCATTACACAACAGTATACATTGTTAAAACTGTCAAGATTGTTTACCAAAAGTTGGTCAATTGCTCCTCAAGAAAGCTTATGTAAGAGAAGAACTACAAAGAAAAGCTTCCAGGAAGGAGAACAGAAAGGGGCTGAGCGAGCCCCCCAGGGGCTTGGGGTACAGCGCATGCTTGGCATGCTCCAGGCTCTGGGTCCCATGCCGGATGAACCGTGTGACAGCCTGGTGCCTCTGTCTCCACCTGAACCAGGAAAGGAGACATCCGCTAGGTCTTCATGAGTGGCAGGTCCTGCCTCCTTTCTCTCCTCTTGTAGACTGTCATTTAGAGCTAGCAGTGAATCAAGATGGTCATTGATGGGTGACAGTCACTGTGCCCACTCCCAAGGACTTGGGATGGAACAGTTGTCCCCTAAGGGTGGACCTCTCCTCTGCAGGGACAAGGACAGAGGACTCTGAGATGCTGTTGGGCAGCACACATGGACACAATGCTATCTTGTCCTTTCCCCTCTGGATGCAGTATTTTCAGAGTGACATTTCACAATGTGTAGCAAAAGTTTAAATGTGTAATCCCTTCCCCACAGAAATCCACTTCTACAAACCTGTATTATGGAAGAACTGGCAAAAATAAAATGCAAGACAGATGTAGAAGAATGCACATTGCAACTTTGTTGGCCAGAGCAAAAATGGGGAGCCACCTCCTTGCCCATCAGTGAAACTTGGTGGAGTGAACTAAAGGACACAGCAGAGCTGTCAGACAACGTAAGCAAGACCTGTGCGTGCTGGCGTAGGGAGCCCAGCCCAATGCATTGTCAAGGAAAGATGGGTGTGCAGAGCCTGGTGCCCAGGAGAGCCTGTTAAAGAAAAGAATGTGGCGCAGACCACCGGTGGCTCCCTGAATCTCTCCCTCCTCCTCCATCCCTCCCTCCTCCTCCTCCATCCCTCCCTCCCCTGCATCCCTCCTCTCCTCCCCTCCCTCCTCCTCCTCCCTCCCTTCCCTCCTTCTTCCTCCTTCCTCCCTCCCTTCCTTCCTCACTTCTTCCTTTCACTTAGTGATGGAGTCTGCCCCCTCCAGTCCCATTTGCAGCTGGCAGCTGAAGACAAGGTTGATTTGGGTGGGGGCAGTGCAACCCAATCCTTTGGGGCGGCTGAAGCCCCCTTTGAGCCGTGTCTGGGAGAGGGTCTAAGCTCTGGCCAGTGGAGCGTGGGCAGAGTAAACATGCAGCTAAGAGGTCACATCCTTTAAAGGGAAGTTAGTTGTTCAGGTCCTCCATCCCTTCCTGTGGCTGAACCCCAGGATAAGGCTTTGCTGCAGACAAAAGCCCCCTGCTAGGACAGGGAACTCTGGGACAGAGGCACCCACCTGCCCTGTTCTGTGCCTCCCAGTGCTCCCTTCCTGTCGTGCTGTTGTGGCAGCAGTCCCACATGGGATGTCACATGGTGCATTTAGGGCGTTGCAACCTTCGTCAGCACTCACCTGGGCTTGCTGTGCTCCAGGCCCAGTGCTAGGCTCATTCCAGAAACAACTCATTAAACCCCAGAGCAGCCTGGGGCTGGGGCCCATGACCGTGCCCACTTTACAGAAGAACAGCTGAAGCACAAGCAGGTGGAGCAATGGCCCAAGGTCACCTCGGGGAGTGGCAGGGCTGGGCCAGGCAGGGCACTCTGACTGGAGGCTGCGTTCCTCACCACGACGCCTTGGAAAACAGCTCTGGAAGGACACGGTACAGGAGGCAGCGAAGGAGGGGAGCTTCCTTCTTACATTCTACATTTCTGAGTGTTTGACATTTGTAATTTTTTTAAAGTCACACATTATTTTTAACTATGGAATTTTAAAAAAATGGTCCAGATATTTTAGTGAAAAATAAATGTAACTGGAGAATTGGGACATTAATTTAAAATACAGTTTTATAAAAGGAAAGAATCCACTGTGGGGTCTAACTGCTCTCGGGAGAGCTGGGCCCTGCACTGAGGGACGCAGCTGGGGTGGATTCAACGGGAAGGGGAGAGCAGGACTCCAAGCACCCGGTTGCCAGTCGCCAGCCAGGGTGCACTGTGCAGTCACTGGGCCACATTCCTCACCTCCTCCTGTGGCTCGTTTTGCAGGGACACATCTTCACTGTGCACCCAGCCAGCCCCCGCCCGGGCGCAGCCCCTCCTGGGTTTGTAAATATTTGGCGCTCCGGCTCCTCAGGCAGAGCGCCCTGGCCACAGCACAGCACCATATTTGGGCTGAAGTGTGCGTTGCTGCTGGCCTTGGCTTCAGGTCTTCCAACTGGGAAGGAAGGACATTTGGTCCATGCAGCCGCCAGGCCCATGGGACTCACGGGTGCAGGGTCTGTGCACGTATCTGAATGTGCACAGCTTTGTGATTAAGAGGAAAATATGTTGGGGTTGGGGATTTAGCTCAGTGGCAGAGCGCTTGCCTAGCACGCACAAGGCCCCAAGTTCGGTCCTCAGCCCTGAAAAAAAATAAAAAAAAGAGGAAAATATGTACCAGAATACTGCAGTGAGGCATGCTTCCAGAAAAGGGCCTGTGGCCATGGTCAGATAGCTTGGAGAAAATAACAGCTGAACCTGTTTTAGGGTAAAAACCACCTACATGCAAAACATTCTTAAAAAAAAAAAAAGAGAGTACTGTTATAACTATTGTTTTGTTCATTTGATTTAAAAAAAAATACAATAATCAAGGGCTGGAGCAGTGGCGCAGAGGTCACAGCATTTGCGTGGCATGCGTGAGGATGCGGGTTAGAAGCCTAGCACCATGCACACGATGAAGGGTCAGAGCAACGGAAGGCACATGAAAAACTAAATAAAATTGATTCTCTCTCTCTCTGTCACTGTCTATCTTTAAAAACAAAACCAAAAATCTATAATCAGCTGTGCTTTCTCCTTGGTATTGTTGGTAGAATAATGTTATCTGGAGAAATGAGGACTCCACTCTGTAGGCAGGAATTTGAAGGAGGCTTTGTTTTATATCCGTAGATACCGTTTGTATCTCAGGACCTTCCCGGACGCTGAGACCCATGCGGCGCTGGTTGTTTTGGTAAGTGGGCGGCTCATGCGTGGCCGAGGAGTTCTTACAAATGAACTTTCCTGTAAACAGGAAGATCAGCTTCTGCTCAAATCGCTTGCATTGTGAAAGCATTTCATGAGCACCTAATATGTGCTCATTGCTTTTGCAAGACCCACACTTACAAGGAGCTCAGGGGCTGGTGGGGGAGGACGCTGTTTTTATCAACATAGCATATATACACATGTGAAAGCAGTATCTCTAGCTCCGGGCTGGATGTGTCTCCCCAGCTGCCCACGATGGAACTCAGTTCACAGGGAGCAGAGTTGGGGAGTGGGTCTAATGGGAGGGAATTGGTCATGGGGGCCTCACCCTCGGGAGTGGATGAAAGCCACTGTCACAGGGACTTGTGGAGTGGATTTGCTGTCTTCTGCCACAGGAAGACAGACTTTCCTCCTCTCCTGTCCTTCCACTTTCTGACTTGTGGGGACTCGGTAAGGAGACCCACACCTGAGGCCAGGACCTTGACCTTGATTTGCATGTAAATCACCCGACCTCAGGTGTGCTAGGGTAGCAGCACAGCGTGGAATAGGGCATGGGTGTCAGGTCTGCCCTCCTGGGGGTGGGACAAGGACACAGCAAAGCAGACCAGAGCAGAACTGAGCAGGAAGTCACACAGGCTCAGAGACGGGTGTCCAGGTAGAAGGGACAGGCCACAGGGGGAGGCAGAAGACAGCACAGGGCTGGGGAAAGGGCAGGTGGTGTAGAATGTGATCGAGAAGCGGGAGGTGGGAGTGAGGGAGGACAGTGTCTCGCATGGGTCAGGTGGTGCAGTCTATGACAAAGCTGCCATTGATCTTGTGATAAAATTGTCAAAATGTACACATATCATGATCACATATTATGCAGAACTATTATATATATAAAATTGCATACTACATATATATTTATCACACATGGATGTACAGTTTATATAAAGTGAGCTTCCCACAGTAAACAGTATCCAGCTAAAATATGCTCTTTTATCCTGACACCATGTCCTCCCTCTGTTTTGGCATGTGAATGTCCTACCATTCATCAAATTGGCAGATCTATGTTGTTTCCCTCATTTTTTGCTTAAATTTTCATAGACCTAGAGATTCGAAACTGGGACAGCACCACAGACCACTGGAGAGGACTGAAGGGGTCCGCGGGATCTGATTTTCATTTCTGACAACTTCCTTGCAGCGGTATGGAGGATGAGTGGGGACAGGTGGCCAGAGACAGCAGAGGGTGGTGACGAGAGCAAGCAGGGCCTGAGCCTGAGCTTTCCTTGGACGCAGCCTCCTGCACCCCCTTCCCTGAAGCAAGGCTGGGCAGGGAAGAGAGTTGCTGATTTTCCAGCGAAGATCCAGAGAAACAACCACCCAGAGCAGCAAGCCCTTCCCCACACGGTTCTCCAAAGCCAGACTGTTTCGTCTGTAAGTGGAAAGCCTTGGTTCTCGCCTTACTTCAAATCTGAGAGGTTGCTGGAACGTTCTGGAACATTCTGATGGAGCTTTAGCCCTCCCTCCACCCCTGGCCCTTCCCCACTGGCCAAGAGCAGTGTGCAGCCTGGGTCAAGCCCTGGCACTGACCTGAGAGAGTCCTACAGAATGATCCTGGACAGAGGCTCAGGCCAGATCCTTTCTGGTTTAACAGGGATGGTCAGGGAGGAATCAGGCTCAGAAATGGAAGAGAGTTCTGGGCCCAAGAGGTACTCAGAAACGTCCCCTTTCAACAGCCACTCCTCCTCACTCCCCAATATCACATGTATCTCTCTCTCACACACACACATCACCCCACATGCACATACTTACATAAACCACACACATGCACACACTACTTAAACTATATGCCGTAGTCTGTCTGTGTTGCTATAACAAAACACCTGAGCCTAGGTGCTTCGTAAGGAAAAGAGGTTTAACTTGACTTGATTGGAGGTGAGAAGTCCAAGCTCAGTTGGCCACTCCTGGCAAGAGCCTCGTGTTGCTGAATGGTAGAGGCATCTTACATGCACTGCACATCTGTGATCCCAGCACCTCTCGAGGCTGAGGCAGGAAGGCCTCAACTTCAAGGCCAACCTGGGCAACTTAGTGAGATCCTGTCTCAGAATAAAAATAAAAAGGGCTGGGGCTGTAACTCAGCAGTAAAGCGCTTACCTTTCAGGTGCCAGGCCCTGGGTCCATCCCCGGCCTAGGGGTCGGGGGTGGGGGGAAGACCTCATGGGCATAGAGAACACGGTGCCTTCCTCCTAGGGGCTGGGTGAACAGTCCGTATAAACAACCTGAGGAAAGACAACTGCCTTCCACAGCCTAAAGACGATATCTGTCACCACCCAGCACGCACGGCCCTATGCCAGGCACGGTGATTGAAGAGGTGACCATCCAGCCCCGCTGCCAGATGTGTGGACCTGTGCGGGGCACTCCAGCTTTAGCAGCCTCAACCCTGGAGCACTTCTGGGGCCACGGGAGGTGCGCCCACTCTCCAGGCTGGCGGGGCTCAGGGTGTACCTGCTGGCCCTCCTGCTCCTGTGCTGCAGGTCCCACATTCTGAGAGCTACAGGACTCTCCTCATCAGAGAGGGCCTTCTCCAGGGAGCAGGGCCCTTCCTCCTGGCAGGCCCTCCCCTCCCCTCCCCACCGGCATCCTATGGTCACAGCCCCACGTGGTGGGGGGCTTTGTGTGACTCATGCTGTGCCCCAGAACCTAGAGTTGTGCCTGGCCTACAGTAGTCACCAGTGAATGTCTGGTGATGCAGGGATGTGCTGGCATTGGGGCAAGTAGATGAAGAGCCGTGTCTGAGGGACCAGACCTGGGGGAGAGCCGTGATCGCCGGGAAACACAGGGGCCCACTGGAGCATGCGGCCTCTGACCCAGGGCTGGGAAAACGAGGAGGGTGCCCACACCAGCCAGGAGACACTCTTGCTATCAGGTGGATGGGAGTGGGCTACAGGTGAGCCAGGGGAAAGCCGGGCAGCCAGTGCAGTTGGAATTTTTGGGTGGGACAAACAGCAGAGCCTCACAGCTCCGATAAGCTTATCAACTTGAATCCCCCTGCCAACAAGGCGCTACATTCCTTACCAAAAGGTGATCCAGGACACAAGGACCTGCGGATAAAGATGGGGGGCACAGGTCAAAGACCAGAACTTCAGCGCCTGCCCTTGGCATGGGGGAAGAGAGACATGGAGAGAGTGTAAGAGGGAACCTGAGGCCTCCTGCTCCCACTCTGGGGGAGGCCTCCTGCTCCCTGACTCTGCTTTCTATTGTTCTCTTAAAATAGGATCTGTCTTCTGTGCTCCTCTCCGGGTCCCTAGATTTAATTCTTTGACTCCGGGAGGACACGAACCCGGCTTCCACCAAACTGGTATCACAGAGGGTGCAGAGATATGGGGCCGGGTGTGGCTCGGTGGTGGAGCCCTTGCCTCCTACACACTAGGCCCTGGGCTCCATCCTCAGCACCACAGAGACAGTAGGTAACAATGAAAAGCTAAAATGACATTAAAAATCCTACAGCCACATAACTGGAGGGGCTTCCCACTGGAGCCCGTGCAGATGCAGGCAGATGGGTGTGAAGATTCTAAGTCCACACCCTCCAGTTCCATGGGCTTCTTCTTAGAAATGATTTGCCTGCTTCTGGTGAGTTCCAAACTATTTCAAAACAAAAGTTATTTTTAAAATGGGAAAAATAATACAATGATGTCACACTCTAGATTGAGGAGATGAAAGTCATATAACCAGACTGAGATGGGGATTTAGGATAAAGAAAGAGAAATACTGAATCCTGGGGAAACACCCTCGAGTCATCGAGATGCGGAAGGGACAGTTATAACATGCGAGCGAAACGTCTATGGTCTGAGTGCCTGTGGCCTGCGCCTATGGCCTGTGTCCTTGGCCTGTATCCCTGTAAACTGAGAACTGATGTGAAGTTGTGCAACTCCATGCTGGACCCACCTGCAGTCCGGCCCCTGCTACATCCCTTCTATAGGTATTGGTCCCCAGCCCAAGCGGCTGATGTGTCTCTCTCTTGAGACAGCCGGATCCTCCCTTAAAATAAACCTCTGACTATGCCTTTGTCTGGCTTGTGCTGAAATTCCTTTCAGTCACATATGCCAAGGACCCCACTAGACCTGAGTGGAGGTCCCCTCTCCTTGGGGAACTCCTTGGACCTTTCTCCAGAGACATCTCTTCACCAGTGACAAAGCATGCCAGGACTTGTATTAAGATGTTGCAACGTTGCCTTCCAGTCTTTTTACCTGTGTGCAAGTCCCACATGATCAGAAACGTGGTGCACAGACCGAGAAAGACAAGACCTGCGTGGGATGCTCAGAGAGCAGAAGCATCACACTACAGCTAAGAATCCTTGAACAAGGGCCACAAACTGGGCCCAACGGGGACACTTCTGCCTCACAGTTCCAGAGGCTGGAAGAAAGGCCAGTTTTGCATACGGACTGTGTATTCAGATAATGGGATTGTTTCACACTAATCAAACTGCGATTAGTGTGCTGTGGTTGTAAAAAGAAAACCTCAGGATGCCTATGCACAACTATTTAAGGAAGAAGGGTCATGTCAAGGTTCAGATGTGAGGTGTCCCCTAAAAGCTCATGTGTGAGACATTGCATGAGAGTTGAGGTGAAAGGATTGGGTTATGAAAGCCTTAAGCCAAGCAGTACATTGATCCCCTGATACGGATTAACTGGTGGTGACTGCAGGCAGGTGGGGTGTGGCCGCGGGAGGTGGGTCCCTGGGGGCTGCCTTGGGGATTCATATTTTGTCCTTTTTGAGTGGAGTCTCTCTCTCTGCTTCCTGGTGCCACGCCCTGAGTCACTTTCCTCCACCACACTCTTCCTCCACGAAGTTCTGCCTCTCCTGGGCCCTGAAGAATGGAGTCCGCCATCCGTAGACGGAGACCTCTGAGGCCCGGAACAAACTTCTCCTCCAGTTGCTCTAGTCAGGTCTTTAGGTCACAGCAGTGAACAAGCTGACTGAAACAGGTCATATTTGGAATTGACTCTCAAGTGATTATATGCAAATACCACATGATATATGTTATCGTGAGATTGTGGGAAACAAGTGTGCGTTTCTTTGGTTTTATTTTATTTTTTTTTACCAGATTTAAAAATAACCACCAACACCAAAAAGGCAAACAGCCTGATTCAAAATGAGCAAAACCTTAAGTGGACATTTCTCCATGGCTAGTTGTTAGGGAAGTGCAGGTCAAAGCCACACTAAGATGCCACCTCATGCCCAGTAGG
>PVKS010008010.1:33571-70369 GCA_004027875.1 Aplodontia rufa
TTTTTTTTACCAGATTTAAAAATAACCACCAACACCAAAAAGGCAAACAGCCTGATTCAAAATGAGCAAAACCTTAAGTGGACATTTCTCCATGGCTAGTTGTTAGGGAAGTGCAGGTCAAAGACACACTAAGATGCCACCTCATGCCCAGTAGGACGGCTACTGTTAAAAAACCGTGAAACTGTGAGTGCTGTCCAGGATGTGGGAGAGTTGGCACCTTGGTGCATTGTTGGTGGGAAGGTAAAATGCTGCGGCCACCATGTGAAACAGCACAGCTGTTCCTCAAGATATCAAAAATTAAATCACTGGGGCTGGAGTGGAGGCTGAGTGGGTACGGAGCTTGCCTGGCATATGCGAGGATGCGAGTTCAAACCCCAGCACCACGTACACCACGAAGTACCAGAGCAACGAAAGCCACATGAGAAACTAAATGAAATTGATTCTCTCTGTCTCTCACTGTCCCTTTCTCAAAAAAAAAAAAAAAAAAAGAATTAAATCACCATGTGACACAGCCTCTCCACTTCTGGGAGTACACAGCATAGAAAGGAGGCTGTCAAAGCGATGTTTGTTCACGCGTGTTCATAGCGGTGCTATTCACAATAGCGGCACACGAGCGCCCCCACCCCGGGTCCGTCTGCAGATGAATGGCAAAACAAGATGTGGCAGCTCCAAACAATGGAATATGAGCCTGGAAAAGGAAGGAAATTCTGACGTGTGCCACGTCACGGATGGATCCTGTAGGTGTTATGCGACGTGGGAGCAGCCTGCCACTGGACAGATGCTACATGATTTCACGGATGGGAGTTTCCTAGAATAGTCAAATTCATTGAGACAGGAAGTAGGACGCTGGCTGCGGGGCTGAGAAGGGAAGAAGTGGGGGACGCTGTTTCATGGGGGAGTTCGGTTTTGTAGGATACACAGAGCTGCAGAGATGGATGGTGGTGACGCTCACAGAACAGTGTGAATATGCCTAACAATTGAGCTCTTCACTAACGTGTATCTGAGGGTTAATATTACATACGTGTATTTTACTAGAATAAAAAATTTTAAGAATCAAAGGGGAAAAACAAACAAACAAAAAACCCACAGGGCAGCTGTCACCATGATTGATTCTGGCAAGAGTCACGCATCGGGTTAGAATCAGAGGCAGAAATGTAATGAAGAACAGGAATTCACATGGCATTCACATGGCCTCAAATTATCTCCCTGCAGCATACTTACTAATTATAAAATAAGACAATCTAGGAGATGTGAATGTACCAGTTGATCGAGGTTGACATGACCTGAACTAGGACAAACTGACGTCATGTGCAAACACGTTACCCTGAGAAGGACACAGATTGCCTCTGAGGTACTCCTGCCAAAGTTTGTGGTACACTCTGATCTGGTTATGAAGTAGACATCAGACGAATCCAACTCGAAGGACAACCTACAAGATAACTGGCCTGTCCTCTTGAAATACGTCAAGGTCACGAAAGGTGAAGAACGACGGAGGGGCTCTTTCCAATTGAAGAAGGTAAAAGCACGTGGCAATGGGATGCGGTTTATACTTTGCTGCTCTCTTTTGATGTTAGAAGCATAATTCTGAAGTTTGGTGCTTTCCAAGGGCTATAAATCAACAGCTTTCCACCATCATAGTCCAGGGCTGGCTCCCTCCTCTGCTCTGAGCCTGCAATGAGGTGGAAGCTCACGGTGGGAGAAGCGCATGGCAGAGGAGGCTGCTCACCTCTCCTCATGGTAGCCAAGGAAGAGGAAGGGGCCAGGCACAAGCTAAGCCCTTCAAACACAAACCCTTCATGACCTGTTCCTCCAGCCAAGCCCCACCTCCTATGGGACACCTCCCCACAGGGCCATCAGCTGGGCACCAAGCAGCACAGGGCTTGAGAGAGGAGTAAAGATCCCAACTTTGAACAATTAGATTACAATGTTATTTCAACACCGATTTCCTTACTCTGGCAACTGCATCTTGGCTATGTAAGAGGATGTGCTTTTTTTTTTTTTTTTAAGAGAGAGAAAAAGAGAGAATCAGTTCCATTTAGTTTTTCATCTGGTTTTCATTGCTCCAACACTTCGTTGCGTAAGTGGTGCTGGGGCCAGCACCCAGTTCCTCATGCATGCCAGGCAAGTGCAACACCGTTGGCCCACTGCTCCAGCCCGAATGCACCTGAAGTATTCAGATGTAAAGGGCGTCATGTGTGCAACTTACCCTCAGACAGTTCAGTTAAACACTGCACATATGTACGTGGCTATGAATGAGTGTGTGCACATGTGCGCGTGTGCATATGAAGAGAAATAGAAAATTAAAATGAAAACAAAAGTCAAGAGGAGCCAGGCAACTCATGCTGGAGGTCCCACGATAATGAACCAGGAAGATGTCCAGAGAGAGCAGGAAGTAGAGACGAGAAGCCTGGCATCTTCCCATGGAACACAGAGTGGACACAACTGTGTCTCCCTGACACCTCTTATCCAAATCGCCCTCAGAAATAAGAGAGTTGAAAATCACAAGCTGCTCGATTTCACCCCTTGTCATTCACTCAGGCCACCTTTGTCTGAGGCCAGATTTGAGCTCAGGTTGTTCAAGGTACTCATGAGTCAGGCGAGTCCCCTGGAATTGAAACATCAACACATTTATATCTGGAAGGTGAAGGGCCAAACCTCACACCTCCTTCCGGGAGACAGCCGGTCAACTGTTTCCCCACTCAGCTGCCTGGACTTCATCTGAATAACCAGATGGGAAAGTTACTGTGGCTTCTTATAGACCTGCTTCCTAAATTTCATCTTCCTGCTTCATCAGGATGACAGAAATCAAAGAGAGAGCACAAATCTCAAAAAATCAGGGTTTCACTTTAAAATTGCATTTAATTTATTTATTTTCTTTTTTCTTTTTGCAGTGCTAGGGGTGGAACCCAGGACCTTGCTTGTGCTAGGCAAGTGCTCTACCACTGAGCTATACCGAGTCCATGTTTTGAAAAGCTGGATATCACAGAATTAGAGGTGACATCACTACTGCAGATACTGAAGGGTTCTGAAGGTACTCCTGAGATCTTAAGAGGTTAACTTTGATTTGTGTGCACATAGCGCTGGGCTCGGCTCTGTGAACTTAGGAAAATAAATGGAACTCAGGCTCCTTCCTCACTCAGAAGGCTTACATCTGGGGAAATGCGTGAGAGGACTAGAGGAGACCACATTATTGCATGCACTTAGAACATGTCCGTGATGTGAAATGAAGTTTATGATTACATGAGATATGTTTGGAACTATAAATTGTAAAGGAGTGAAGGGGACACAGCCCACACTGTCCTGGTAGGAGACACAGCATCAACGTCACGTCCCACAAGGACTGGGCTATGAGACAACAGTGCAGGTCTATAAATAGGAAATGACAGTGCGTTTACAATATATGCTAGCTTGTGCAGGCCAGACGGAATAAGGGAACGCAAGTATGCACAAACAGAGCGTGGACACTGTATACACACAGTGGAGCAAAGGGTTCTTGTGGGTGCAAACTGAAGCAAAAACCTCACCATTTGTAGAAACACAGGATGGTGGGGTAGGAAGATTATTAGCTTTGGTGTCACTGTGGGACTCAAATGCTAGCTCTCCTGCTACCTGTGGGAGACTGGGTGGGTCCAGAGCAAACCATGCCTCCCCACGTGGGGCCGCTGGCTTGCGCAATTGTTGCTTGGATTAAATGCACTGCTGCATAGAGCATCTGGGTCTTTGTGGGTCTCTCAGGACATCGCTCTGTTTCCGTCTTGTCCGCCTCCCCCCAAACACTGCAAGCTCACAGGAGGGAGTATGCCTTAATGGTCCTGGTATTTTAAATTCCTAGTACAGTGTCTGACTCAGGGTACGTTCTCAGGAGGTGTTGAAATAATCAGAATCACGAAAACAGTACCCTGAGATCAGCACGCTGGCTTAGTGTTAACTGCATGGGTGCTCTGAGTCCTGGTGGAGGCCTTTCACGGATCACCTCATCTTGTCCTCACGATTCTGTGATAATTCGTGAATATCCCACACAAGTGATGGGGATACACAGCTGGTAGTCTAGCCTGGGGCCTCCGCCAGCCTGGGCTCTGGGGCTGTGCTGAACCAGCAGAGACCAGAACTTCTTTCCAACTGCTTTGGCCGGGGAAAATTCCATGGGCCAATAGGCATTTCAGCAGCTGTCTGAGTACCAAAAAGGGAGAGAGTTTGTGAGCGGGTAGCAGCATTCCAGGCACAGACAACGCTCCCGGGACAACTCTGCTGTGTGGCCCAGGGTAGGGCAGATGGGGGTTGGAAGGGAAGAGACCGTGCACAGGCAGGAAGAGGCCTCTAAGCTGGCTCGCCTCATCCACAGGGCTCGGGCAGCTGGGGGGCTGCACTGAGTGCAGGTGGGCAGAGGGGAGAAGAATTGTCATGTGACTCTCAGCACCTAGAACTGAGTGATGCTGGGGCCCAGCAGCCCAGTGATAGATGGTGTAGCAGGTAGCTGTGGAGGCCAAGGAGTGGAGCCAGGTGCAATGTGGAATTCAGCAACAAAGGGAGAAATTCAACAATGCAGTGGTTCACAGTGGGGTCCTAAGGGACACAGCACAGGGGTAGAGCACTTAGCATGTGAGTTTGATCCCCAGCACCTCAATAAATAGATAAACAAATAAAGTGGAGTCCCCATAGCTGGGGCACCTTGGATCACCTGCAAGTTCCCAGCTGTGTGATCCTAGCAGAATGATTTAACCTCTCTGGGTCTCTAGGTCCCTCTAGAGCACAGGGATGGCTTCTTCCTTCTAGGATCATTGTGAGTGCAAGGTGAATTCCTACCTGGAGAACACTGGGTGTCTAGCAAGCACTTGACAAATGCTGCCTCTGATGGCCGATGAGTTTAAAAGCAAGTGTCACAAGAGGATAAGAAAGCTCTACACTCAGAAGCTGAGCTTCTTGTGGCTTTTCTTCGTGTTTTCTGCTGGTTCAGGATGCACATCCTCTAAACGTTATATAGAATTTGCTGTTTACTGGGAGAGCGATTGTAGACCAGCTTCCAGGACCTTAATTTTAGCTGCTGGCAGGAAATGGGGATGTCCTGTTGACCCGGCTGAGTTAATAGGTCTGACACAAAACACATCTCCAGCTTTAGCTGCCTGTCCCAAGGTCTTCTTCCCTGGCGTCAAAGCCAACACTGGCTTTCCGATCCACCTCCAGGCGTAAAACTTGGGACCCAATTTCAACCTAATTTAATTTCTTCTCAGCTTCCATGACTCTGTCACCAGGTCTTGTTCCTTCTGTCATTGTACCATCTCTTAGGTTCATTTCTTCTAGATTTCCCTCTCTTTCTTTCTCACCCCTCCACAAACATGGGCCCTCATCCTCCCACTGCCCTCTAATGACCTACTGTCTCTACTTTCAACCAAGTGCCAAATTAATGATCAACGCTCATTGAAGATACCACTTAAATCACTTATCTCGCTTTGTCAAGAACTTTCAGTTGTTCTTTTCTGCGTCTAAGGGTGAGTTCAAATTCCTAGATCTGTTAATCAAGCCTTGGAGAAGTCCCTCCCAAACTCTCTGCTGGGGGACAACAGTCCCTCGCATCCACCTGGCTTCTGGCTCCACCTGTCAGATCCACTCGTTCTTTTGAAGATTCATTTTGATTCCCAACGCCCTGCTCAAAGCTTTCCCTGGAATTACTCTAGTTTCAATGTCTTTTATCACATGAGGTCCCAGCAATTTAGCCCTCAATTGCATTACACACTCCAGGACTTTCTCTTGGAGGGTGGGACCCTAATTCTTGCAGCACCTCCACCTTAGGAAGCCCAGGACCAGGTGCACAAAAAATGTGTAGATAGACAGATGCGTCCTGGACCGTGTTCCTGGGCCAGTCCCCTCCTCGCCACTGATGCCCAGTGCCCATCCAGCAGGCTCCCCGCAGGAAGCATGTAAAGGACCCGGGGCGCTGTCCACCCCAGCGTGGCACTGGGGTGCGCTGGGTTCCTGAGCGCATGGTGATTTCAAGTCACCGGCTCTCCAGTGGAGAGCCGGGCCACCATGCGGGGTCCTGCGAGTTGCTCCCTCCAGGTGGACCCGCCATTTGGTGGGAGCCCACGGTTGGTTGGTTTGTGAACTTCGGGCACCAAGCCCACTGCGCCAGAAGGTGGGGGACCCGGTGTCCCCGCCCTGCCCCTCGCGGCCCCAGGCCCTCGGGCCGCGCGGGGTGGACGGGGCGGGGCCCTCCGTCTCCCCTCCGCTCCCCTCCCTATCTCCCGGGGTGGGAACACCGGGAGGCGGAGGCGAGGAGGGGCTGCCGAGGGGCGTCGGGTTACGTCCCCGCCTTCCCAGCCAGGGGCAGCGGAGCCGCGGCTTTGCGGGACAGCAGTCGGGGAACATGTTGGCAGCAAGCACCCGGCGCGGGGCTGCGTGGACGCGGGCGCTGCTCCTGCAGCTGCTGCTGGCTGGGCCCGGGAGCTGCCTGAGCCGCCAGGAGCTCTTCCCCTTCGGTCCCGAACAGGGGGACCTGGAGCTGGAGGACGGGGACGACCTGGTCTCCCCGGCCCTGGAGCTGAGCGGGGCGCTCCGCTTCTACGACAAGTCGGGCATCACCGCGGTCTACGTGAGTCCCCCGGGTGGGAGGGCGCGGGGCTGAGCGGCGTCGCCCGGGCAGGAAGGCGGGGCGCCCGCCGAGCCGGACGGACGTGGGCGTCGCGGGCGGGACTCGAGCCTCTGCCGCCGGGGCGGGCGCTGGCTGTGCGTGCCGAGGGGTCCCCGGCCTCTCTCGGGCCGCCCGAGTCTCCGCGCTGGGCGCTGGCCCCGAGCAGCACTCGAGTCCGGGGCGGCACCGGCTCTCTGGGTCTGTCGCGCTCCGCTGGCGCCCCGCCCGGACGCGGGGACACCGGGACCCCAGGAGTCAGGGCGGAGCTTCTTCCGCGCGGCCGGGGCTGCACTGGGGCCGGGAGGTCGTGGGCCTCTCGCCTGTGTCACGTGCATTATGGGCAGGACCCGGCCGGGTGGGGCCAGGTGCGGAGCTGCTGCGGGACAAGGGCCAGAGTCGCATCGCAGCCCGCGCGCGGGGGCAGGGACTCGCGAGGGTGCCGGGCTGGAAAAGGCGGACAAATGCGGCTCTGGGACAGACGCCGACACCGGGTGTGTGGGCTCTGCGTTCGTCCTGGCGGAGATTCTGCTCTCCAGCTGCGCGCCGTTCAGAGTCCAGAGTTCAGGGCTGGGAACGCAGGGCCCCCCGGGTGATCCAATTTCCTGTGGCCGAGCATTGTCACCCCGGGGGGACCAAGTGAGGCGAGGCCAGCTGACCTTTCGCTCTCTATCGTCCCAGTACTGGCCGGGCCTGGGGGCGTTGTCGACTTGGTCTGGCCCCTCGGTGCCTCTGGCTTTCCCAGCCGCACACCATGTGGATTTCATAAAAGCCGTGCGCATTCCAGAAGTGGAGGAGCCACACAAACAGAGGCTGGATCCTGTCCCGCGGGGGAAACGGCCGTCCCGCCTGGACAGAGTGCGCCTTGAACAACACCCACGTGGGTCTTGTCCGTTTTGCCTAAAAGAAGGAGCCCTTAGTCCCTGGCCCACCAAGAGCTCTCCTCCTTGCCAGTTGACCTCCTTGCCCCTTTGCGCAGTTTGACCATTCTGTGGACCTCTTTTCAGTACAATGCTTTTAAATGCATAGAATAAAGTCCACAAAATTACCGAAGAGAGTCCACATGTTGAAATACAGATCAAAATATTAAAGAAATTTTATGGAGTAATGCAGTGCTTACTTTTAACCACATTAAACAACAAGGTGCAACAGTAGATTCAGGTGTGCTCAGGCAACTCTTGAACTTTGAAGATTACGGGGACTGAATATTCAGAGGTACCTGCAGCAACCATAACGCCGTGTGGGTTCTGTTAGGGTTAGAGTCACCAAGTGCAGCTGTTACTGTTGTAATTTGCTGTCTATACTCTTGTTGAAAGAAATGATAAACATCAGTTCCCAGCTCCCAAAAATAAACATGAAGGTTTCTCATCTAAGTTAGCAGACCTCAGCCGGTGGTGGACTGACTGGACTGGCCTTGGTGGGGGATTGTGCTGCACCCCCCCTTGTCTTCCACAGTGGTAGCCACTGGCCACATGCAGCTCTCTAAATGAAGGGCTGTTAAATAATATGCAAGTTTGAGCCTTTTGGTCATACTGGCCACATTTCAAGTGCCCAGCAGTGGCTCATGGTGACATTGTTGTCCCATTACTGCTCTGGAACATTGCAGCACTGCCAAGACTTCTTTCTGCTGACTGCTGCACCCAGGGCCCGCTTAGTCTTCTTCTCTCATGGGACTTTAGAGGCACAGGGGAACAACTGCAAAGACCTGAGCATCTTATCAAATCTCTGCTTGGGTCACGTCCACTGGCGTTGCATGGACTACAGTAAGTCACGTGATAGTGGCCAGGGCCAGCCAGGAGGTGATTTACCCTCGCCATGGTGGCAACTGGCAGGGGTACAAGGAGGGGGTTGGAACTGAGGTCACATGATGCAGTACACTGTGTGGAGGGTCATGAAAGATGGCTGGAGGGTAGGTGGTGTGTGGCTGGTCCGTTTTGCGCTCCTGTCTGGCAGTGGCCTGGACAAACAGCTAAGGGAGAACTTGGAAGCAGAAACCAGCCCCGTAAGCTGCTGGTTCATCCAGGCTGTGGGATGAGGCATATGGGAGGGGGCAAGAAGAGAAGAGTGTGGGACAGAGAGGTGATCTGCCAGGTCACGTATGGGACATGAAGAGGACAGACGGTGCTGGGGTGATGGTGAGGGCTGACTCAAGTGAACAGTCAGCAGCCCAAGTTTGACTGTGGCTTTGGAGACCAGCAGGGGGACCAGAACTTGGCCATGCCCTGTAGCTAGCAGGGCCTATGCTTATAGGTCTGCAGTCAGACCAGAGAGGAAAGCAGAAGCCTGGAGACATTGGTTTGCAAAGGGAAATAGGACAGCAAAAGAAAAACTGGAAAGTGATTAGTGATACCTTAAGCCAGCAGTTCTCAGTGTGTGGTCCAGGGACCCCTGGGTGCCCTGCAGACTTTTGCAAGGAACTTACAAAGTTGAAACTTTTTTCCTAATAATACTAAGATGATATTTGCTTTCTATGTCTCATGGTTTCACATATAAACAGTGGAGCTCACCAAAGGCTACATGATACATGCATGGCATCTATCACCAGGGATCAAATGAGGAAGCAGAGGTGAGAATCTGGCTGCCTTCCACTGATCCAGACCACAGGCTGATTTGCAGAGTAAAATGGTAGCACTTCTTTTCCTACGCGTTTTTGACTTGGAAAATATAATTATTTTAATTAAAAATAATGTCATTAACATGTAATGAGTTCATTATTTAAATATTTATATTTTGTTGCATATTAAATTGTCTTTGATTCATAAAAATGGAGAAATAAATTAATTGTTATTATTTAATATATTCAGTTTGTTTTGGAGATAAAATCCTCATGTCATGGAAAAATAATCAAAGGATATCCTTTGTGGCAAAAAGATTGTGTACCTCTTTCCTGAATCATCTCCTTGCCTCTAGTTTCCTTCCACCTCTCTCTCTCTCTCTCTCACACACACACACACATACACACACACCCCACTATTGTTTCAGGTGTAGCATGGCCACATTTACCGCAGTCAGGGCCACCTATGGCTGTGCAGGTTATTTACCATATAAGAAGGGCTCCGGCTCAGGGGACAAGGAGGGCTGAAATGGAACCCACACCCTGTTCACTAAGCCCTGAGCCTCAGCTTGGGGCTGGGGTCCTTTGGAAGAAGGGTACCTGCTTCTGATTTGCCCAAAGTTGTCAATGGTCTAGCAGTGCCTATGGTTGAATTCCAAAATCTAGAACAGAACTTTCATTTCCAGTGGGAGATAGAATGTAATTGATTAATCATGTCAGCTAATTTGAATTGAAATAAAATCATTTTCTTTCTCAGCCTCTTGTTAATCTGATGTTTTTATTTATAAAGTTTGACAAGATTCTTTCTTAAGGCCCATTTTATCTTGGATATTTAATATGTTTTGATTGAGTGACCCCATGCTGAGTAGCACATTTACTTTTTGAGGACACTGAGTAAAAATTATTATTTTATTTAGTTTTTTTTTTTTGATGAACTACAGTTCAGTGTTAAGATCCATCATTTATTCGGTCCATAAGCACTTGATTTTTCCCCCTAGTGTTCCAGGCACAATGCCAGGATTTGGACAAATTGAAAATCCACCGTGTGTTCCTGCCCCCCCTGGAGTGTGCAGTATCACAAGGAGGTGGACATTAAGCCAGTGGTTACATTGGTGACTGCCCATTTGCCATGTAAGGGTGTTCTGAGGGAAGATTGGCGTGAAGCCTGGGGAGAGGCCTGAGACCCTCCCCAGTAGGGCAGTGACTGCAGGGTGGCAGAACATAGCTCTGGAGGGACAGGCAGGGGAGTGTGGTGGCTCAAAGTCTCCTCTGCTGGGCCTGAGGCTGCCTAGTGCAAGGAATGGGAGCTCAGATGGCCTTTGATGTGACAGATGCCCTAGCGGAGCTAAGCTGTGGGGAGCCCGATCTCCCCCTCTCAGCCAAGTGCCCTCTAGGGTTTTCTTTTTTTTTCTTGGTACCTGGGATTGACCCCAGGAACGCTTAGCTACTGGCCCACATCCCCAACCCTTTTTATTTTTTATTTTGAGACAGGGTCTCGCTCAGTTGCTTATCGCCTTGCTAAATTGTTGAGGCTGATTTTGAACTTGTGCTCCTCCTGCCTCAGCCTCCTGAGCTGCTGGGATTATAGGCGTGCGCTTCCACACCCAGCTATCCTCCAGGGTTGTCTTAATGAAATCCAAACCCCTCACTGTGCATCCTGTGGTCCAGATTAGAATATTTTCCTATACAACCACTGTACTATGATCACACAGGACAGAATTACTAATTCCCTATTGTCAAATTGTGCCCAGTCCATATAAAATTTCTCTGATAGTCCTCAGACTGATAAAACTTTATTCAGTCAGGGGTACAAAAAAGACCATGTTTTCGGGTCATCTGTTTTCCTCTTTTGATTGTCTATTTGAGAATTATGCCTGTCATCTTGTGGGATGCCTCTGCTTCTGCATTTCTTCATCATGTAGTTTAGTATGTTATTGCATTTCCTATAAATGGGCAATTGAATCATATCTTGAGAATATTCAGTTTAAGAGGCGGGAGCTCAGCCGTTACGCCCCTTGCCTGGCTTGTGCAAGGACATGGGTTCAAACCCCAGCACCAGGTACACAACGAAGTGTCGGAGCAATGAAAGCCACGTGAAAAACTAAATAAAATTGATTCTCTTCTCTCTCAGTGTTCTTCTCTCTTTAAAAAAATTCAGTTTAAACTTTTTTATTTAGAAAATATGTATAATTTTATTTTAAAATTAACTTTGGGAGTAGTAATACATCTAGGGTTTTTGTTTTTTGTTTTTTTTAAAACCTAGTAAAAATGAGGTTTCCTTACCTCCCTGCCTCCAGCCCCACAGTTGCCTCCTCAGAGAC
This sequence comes from Aplodontia rufa, assembly GCA_004027875.1. Classification (NCBI taxonomy): domain Eukaryota; kingdom Metazoa; phylum Chordata; class Mammalia; order Rodentia; family Aplodontiidae; genus Aplodontia; species Aplodontia rufa. The sequence goes on from PVKS010008010.1 coordinate 45,069, forward strand.
AATCGTTGTTCACGTTTTGAACATCTCCTTGCGGAGAGATTTTCAGATGTGCAAACGTATGTGTGTATATATCTCTCTTCTCATTTTATACACTTGTCTCACTCCTTGATTTTTAAATATCAGCTTTATGGAGATGTAAGTCATATACAATAGAGTGCAGGCTTTGCAGTATGATTCAGTCACTTTGAGGATTTTCAGAGAGGCGTACGACAGTCACCACTATCTGAATTATTTCTATCAGTCCCAAGCAAATCCGGGATCCAGCGGTCAGTTCCCATTTCTCCTCCCAGCTCCTGGCAGGTCTTCGTCTATTTTCTGTCCCTGTGGATTTTCCTGTTCTGAATGTTTTATATAAATGGAATGTGCGTTCCTTCACGCCTGGCTTTCGCGTAGTGTAGTGTGGTGGAGGTTCACCGTGTCTCGTGCTGTTTTAACTCCATCCTTCCGTGGCCTCATAGCACTCCATCGTTCAGGTAACCCACCTTTTGTTTGTCCTTTCTTCAGTTAAAGGACACCCTGTTTGTTTCTACTTTTTGGCCATTCTGGGTAATGCTGCTGTGAACGATCATGCCCAGGTTTTTGTGTGGATACCTGCTTTAGATTCTTGAGCGTGTCCCTAACTCTGTTTAACGTTTTCAGGAGCTGTCAAACTTCTCCACAGTGAATGCGTCATCCCGTGGTCCCACCAACAGCATAAACGGGTTCCCCACCAATACTTGTTAGTTCCGACTTCTTACAGTCATCCTGGCGAGTGTGAAATGGTGTCTCATGATTTTATTTTAAAGATCAATTTTATTTTATTTTTTTATTTGGTTTTTGTCTTTCCAACACTTAGTTGTGTATGTGGTGCTGGGATTGGATCCAGGGTCCTTGTGCATGCCAGGCAAGCGCTCTACCACTGAGCCGCTGCTCCAACCCTGGTATCTCATGATTTTGGTTTACATTTTCCTGATGGTTCTTGACACGAAGCATCTTTTCATGTTCTCCTTGGCCATTTGTGTGTCATCTTTGGAGAAATGGCTCTTCAAACCCTTTTTAATTAGGCAGGCTTTTATTTTTTATTTATTTATTTATTTTTTAAAGAAAGAGGGGACAGAGAGAGAGAGAAAGAGAGAAGCAATCTTTATTTAATTTTTCATGTGACTTTCATTCCTCAGACATTTGGTTGTGTATGTGGTGCTGGGGTTTGAACGTGCCTCCTCGCACTTGCCAGGCAAGCGCCTTAACTGCTGAGCCACTGCTCCAGCCCTAGGAGGTCTTTTAAATTGAGGATAGGTTGCATATTTTTAAACTAAAGTACGTTATAAACAAAGCTGTGTATTTCATGTTGTAGAGCATCGGGGGCGGCTGATGTCTTGTTGTGGCTCGGTTAGTCATGTTAAGATTAATAACAGTCGCCAAGGAGACAGCACAGTCAGACAGTGCCCATCACGCTGTTCTAAAGCTGGGAGCAGCAAGCCAGATGTGGGTGGCATGTTGGTCTCTGAGCTAGCTCGTCCCTGCCCCCAGCCTTCCATCCAGTGACTTCAGTATCCATGCTGATCTCCACCTGAATGATTATTAAATGAAGGATTGCAAAGTGGTGCTTTCTCTCTTTTGTCCTGTTCTTGTTTGTTTCCATTGTCCTTTCTTTCAGTATTCATTATCTAGAATGTTCTGTAGATGAGGCTTTTCATCATTTTCTGTAGCTTTTGGGTTATATTACAGTAGGGATTGTTCTAGAAGGCAGAAATGGAAGGAATGTACCAAGTCCTGAACTCTGTCCTGTAGTCTGATGCTCAGATGAAGGAATTAGGGTAACAGGAGGCTCCTGCTGTGATAGTACTGATTCTGGCCCAGAGACCCAGGTGGTGGGCGAGACCCCTGCTTCCTCCCACATCTTCTGATGCAAAGTTTCAGGGCACCTTTATCTCTCTGGAAGTCAGGATAGTAGATAGAATGCAAAGAACCTGATGGTTCCTAAATGTGGGAATGTCATCTCAGTGGCCATTTCCCGAAAAAGAGATGGGTAACTCCCATCCTCCTTAAACATTAAGAGGATCAAGTTGAACTTGGCGACTCACCCTATCACCTTTGGTCGTCCCTCATCTTTATTTGGTGACCCTTTGGTTTCTATTTCTATTCCAAGACAGAGCTGTTTCTCTGGTTCTGTGGGGTTAGTGAAAACACATTTGCACTTGGACTTGGGCCTGCCTGCCTGCCTGCCTTCTTTCTTTCCTTCCTTCCTTTCTTCTTGATGGTGCTGGGGATTGAAGCCCAGGGCCTGAAACATTCAGGGAAGCTTGGTGCATGGAGCTATGCCAGCCATCTTTTCCTTTTGTTTTGAGACAGAGTCCTGCGAAGTCGCCCATGCTGACCTGGAACTAGCGATCCTCCTGCCTCAGCCTCCTGAGCAGCTGGGATAACAGGCGTGGCCACTGTGCCCAGCCAGACATGGAGCTTTGTTCTGTGGCTTTTAGCGTGTGGTCCTCAGCAAGGGATAGGGACTGAAGCTTATTTTGTCCTCAAAGAATGAAGAAGCTATTAATACCAACTTTACTAGATTTAATGAGGAAGCTAGAGTAAAAGTGCATTGTAGGGGGCTGGAGCGGTGGCTCAGCGGTTACAGCGCTTGCCTGGCAAGTGTGAGGACACAAGTTCAAACCCCAGCACCACACACAATGCAGTGTAGAAGCAATGAAAGCCACATGAAAAACTAAATAAAATTGATTCTCTTTCTCTCTCACTGTCCCTCTCTCTTTAAAAAAGAAAAAAAAAAATGCCTGGTAAACTTTGGAGTACTGTCTGAATGAACAAGGCCCCAGGTCCATATACTTGGTTATAACACGGACTTATCGTCCAAGTTGTTTTCTTAGGCCTATTCGTTTTCCAGCTTTTTCTAGCTGCCCAACCCCTAGGCATGAAGCCATCTCATGCAGCTTCTCTAACTTTTGCCCCCATTTCTCCAAAGCAGCCACACGTGACAAGAAAGTCCCCTTTTCCAGATTGTACCTGATGAGGGTCTGGATCTTGGTTTTATCCCTCGGTGGCTGTGTGAACCTTGAAATAGATCAGTCTATCCATTTCCTCTTCCAGTTCCCACCCAGGAGAAAAGAGGCAAGGCTGTATTAAATGCCATTGTGTTAAACTTTTAAAATGCACACAGCCAGGCAGGCTGTGCACTCAGCCTGAGCTCTGAATGTGGGTTGCTTTCCATTCTCTCTTCTAAATAATTTCCCCACTGCCTCCCTCCCAGGGAGTTTGCTACCCCAGATTCCATTGTCTTCTCCGTGCAGCTATTTGCATTTCTAAAACCTCCCTGTTTGTCTCTGAAGTATTCCCTGACCACACACCCTTGGGAGAAGGCCTGTCCCACCATCCCAGGCTGTTTTTCAGGACTGCTGCTCTGCTCATTTGAAACCAAAAAAGAGATGGCTGTGTTTCTCTTCTAAGCTGTGCACTTGAATATAGGAATCACCTGCAGCTGGTTATCTGCAAGTAGCTTTCTCCAGTGATTCACGCAGGTGCGGACCAGCCTTCCACTCTTAAGGGCTCTGGCCATGCCCTTCTGCTCAGTGGGTTGAGACAATTGTAGGTGTTAGCCAGGAGGTGGGTGGCGGTTTCATCCGGGCGTTTTTGTGAGATGATTGGCATGTTGTGCCCCAGGGCAGTCAGTGACAGGCCAAATTGTGTGTTGTGTGCCTTGGAACGAGTGGGGAGACTAAGGAGCATCAAGCCCTGCTGGTAACTTGCAGTGCTCACGTTTGAACTCGGCTAAGGGAACTTCCCCAGTGTGAGCTGAGTGAAGCCGGACTTCAGGGCAGTGTTGATGTTGGCTAACGTGCTGGCGGTAGGTGTTAGTCCCAAGAATCTCCCTGCGGGGCGCGGGATGTGTGGTTTCTCTGTTCTCTTGACAGCATAATTGAAATGCTGTCAGGTAGTTCAGGTAGACTTCATCGGGAGCACACGCACTCTGTGCAGGTTCTGGGTGATCCGCAGCAGGGAACGAGCAGGTGCCGTGGAGAGCCTGGACTCTGAGGTGCTGGCTGCAGAGTGGGAGAGTGGCAGGCCCCGTTCAGGAGGTCAGGAAGGCCTCCCAGGAGAAATGAGATGTTGAATGAGAAGCTGAGAGTGGGTTTCCCAGGGGGAGGGGACCACCCTGCGTTTCTTCTCCAGCCACAGATGTTTGAAACCGAAGTCTGGTCCCATCAGTGCTCCAGCCAGTGCAGAGGTAGTGAGCAGGGTAGTGTGACTGCTCGGAGTCCCTTTGTTTAATAATTGTGCTTTCTGGGCCCAGGTGCGGCTGGGTTCCGCGAGGGCCTGTGAGGTTTGGTTAACTTTAATTACTGTCTCCTTCTACCAGCACCTTCTGCTCATTAACCAGGGGCCCGACGCTGCTCGCACCCCGAGTCCCTGGGTGCTGGGTGGGCGAGCATGGGGAGGCCCTGATGGAGTCCCACTTTCTTACTTTGGCTTCTGTTGCTTAAGCTTTTGGTGTCATGCCCAAGATGCCACTGCTAGCCCAGGGTCAGGAGCCTTTCCTTGTTTTCTTCTGGGAGTTTATGGTTTCAGCTCTTTCGTTTGTCTTTTTTTTTTTTTTTTTTTTTGAGAGAGGGACGGTGAGAGAGAGATAGAGAAAGAGAGAATCAACTTTATTTAGTTTTTCATGTGGCCTTCGTTACTCCGACACTTTGTTGTGTACGTGGTGCTGGGGTTTGAACTCGCGTACTCGCGCATACAAGGCAAGCGCCGTAACCGCTGAGCCCCTGCTCCAGCCCCTTACGTTTGTCTTTAATCCGCTTTGAGTTAGTTTCTGTGAGCACTGTAAGATAACCAGTTTCCCGGCACTGTTTACGGAGGAGCCTGCCCTGTCCCTTCTGTGTGCTCTTGGTACCCTCGTCACGTGTTGGTGACCGCACACGCGTGGGCTTGTTTCCAGGCTCTCCTTCCGTGTGGTCTCTGTGCTTTGCTAACCCATGGTTGTGGTAATCATGTCACAATGTACACATATCACGTCATCAGGCTGTCAAAGCTGGAAAAACCAAGCAACCAAATAGGCCCCACTTGCGACAGGGCACATGAGTGCTGGATGATCCATTAAAACCAATGCCCTGTATTCTCCCAAAAGAGTTAGAATCAGCGTATTATAGTGCTGTGGCTTCACCAGTGTTTATAGCAGCTCAATTTACTCTAGCTAGACTATGGAACCAACCCAGATGCCCCTCACACGACAAGTGGATACAAAAACTTTGGCACATCTATACAAATGAATACTACTCGGCCATTAGAGAAGATGATATTATGGCTTTTGATATCAAATGGATGGAGATGGAAAGAATTATGCTAAGTGAAGTATCCCAATCTCAGAGACTCAAGGGCCGAATGGTTTCTCTCATCTGTGGAAGCTAGAATACATCCGGAAGCAGTATGTTAGACGGGTAAGCTAACAATAACTTCAAATTGTATGATTCTCAATGCAACAGGGGGATGACTTCCTAGGATACCTGGAGGTGTAGGGTGGGGGACAGGGTCAGGGGAGGGCTTAGGAAGAACATCCAGGAGAATAGAGGGTGGAAATATGGGGGAATTATCCCAGAAGGAGATCTCTGACCTCCACGAGATTCCCATTTAACTCAGGGTTATGGAGGGAGCTGGGAAGGAAGGGAAACATGTCTGTGAAGAATGTAAACTCTGCAGCTGCAGTGTGACCTAGGTGACAGCCTCCAACCCCGAGGTGCTGACCTCACAGTGCTTGAACAGCCAGGTCTGCAGACAGGTAGGAAGGAAGGAGGAAGAAGGAGGTAGGTAGGATGGAGGTGGAGCTAGAAATCTGGGAAGGGCGGAGTGGTAGAGGCCTGGGGCGTGGTGGGGTGGCTCAGTGAGGAGCTCCAGCTAAGTGAAGGAAGGAGCTGCTGGTAGCAGGAAGTGGGGGTTAAGAAAGGCCCACCCCAGGTTTCCCGGCATGGGCAGCTGGGGGAACGTGGTGAGGGCTCCCGTCAGGCAACAACACAGGAGTGTCCTTCAGTATATCCGAAAAGGAAGCTTATGGGGGAGAAACTTAAAGCTAAGAATCCAAAAACTTCCTAGCTGTTCTGTGTATTCCATTTACAATGAAGTCGGTGAGTCGAACGAGAAGTCAGAATGGTTGAAAAACAGTTTCCAGTACTAATGCTGAGGATCACTCCGTCTTCGTCCAGAGCATGTGCAGACGCTTGCATGAAAACTCGATTTCCGAGGCGTTCCTCAGAAAACAGACACATTCCTGGACCCAGATTCCAGCTAATAAAAGACACCGGAGTGTTTTCAAATTGTTGGATTCATTTAAATTTCACTGCAAACAGCTTTAGACAACTGAGTAGTCTGTATGTGGCCTCTGTGCGGTCACCTCCCACCCGCTGTGGTCACTGCCAGCTCGCGGCCGCCTGGCTGGGAAGGCGGGCAGTTTCCCACGCTCCCCCATGCAGCCAGCTGGGCTGTTTGTGCAGGGGCTCTTTGGATCCTGAGAGATGGGTGTCGAGAGGCACCTTTCCTCACTCCCTTCTGCGGTCTGGCAGTGTATTCTGGAAAAGTCTTAGTGGGGCCTGGTGTTGATGGAATACATCACCCAAGGAGTTAACCACCTGTGTCCTTTTGGGTTTTGTCCAGTCCACCACTGGCTCCCAGAGCACCCGTGTCTTCCTCCACCTGGCAGCAGATTGGCTCCGACGTCTTGAACCCTGTTACCAGGTTCTTGGCAGCTGTGCGTGCTTGGTCTGAGGTTCCCCTGTGGTAGCAAACGGGAAGCCAGCAGCCAAAGTGCCTCAGGGCTCCGATCAGCTCCCCAGCCACTGAATGTTGCTCCTTCCAGTCCGCAGTCTCTAAAGGAGCAAAACTGGGGACCATCTCCAAAACCTCTCCCATGTGATCAGAGAATTTTTAAAAGGTACAGATTCTCAGGTAAGAAGACAGCTGGTGAAGTGGGAGGGTGAGACCTCGCTGGCCAGTGTGGCTTTGCAGGAGGCCCTGGTCCCCGCTGCACACCACCACAGGCTGGTTGCCACTGGATCTCAGTGTCCCCTTCCCAGCTCTCCTGAGGAGTGTGGGGTTTAGCTGAGTGAGAACCCAGGAGATGTCTTACAAGGGGGAAATGATTTCCAGAAGGCTGCGTGTGGTGATGAAGATGGCCGACTTTGGAGTCTCTGGTTAGAATCCAGTGTTGCCACCTGTTACTGGGTGATTTTGGACAAATTGATTAATGTAGTCAATTTTCTGCACCAGAAAAATATGGATATTAGTAGTACCTGATCTTCTGGGGTTCTTTGGAGGATCAGATGCTAATAAGATGCCTAGAACTTGGCAAACGGTCAATACATGGTAGCTGTCACTTTAACCCTGAAGCCAGTCACAATGAGGAGTGATTCCGCCATGCCCCCTGCAGATTCATATCCGGTTAGTGTCACCCTGCCTTTGGCTTCTGGATGCATGTCCCTGGAGGCAGGCACTGGCTGCTTTGATTTGCGGCAAGGCTGAGCAAGGTCCTGAGGAGAGATGGTTTCTCCATCTGTGGAGTCAATTAATTAAGGCCTCAGCAGCGACTTATGCTTGGCAGTGAACAAAGCACTTCTATTCCCACGTTTTACTGGAGGTCAGGAGGATACAAGGGGGAAACTGGAGACTCAGAGTCTGAGGCACTTGCCCACGCTCTGGCGCTGGCAGACGGCAGGGTCCGTCTTGGGCTTCCTGCTCTGTGCTTCCCCACCCGCCCGTCTTGCCTGGGAGAGGAATTCTGGTTTTGTGATTCAGGCTCGGTCTTTCTCAGTGCTGTTGGGTTTTATGTAGAGTGGCTTGGATCCCTGTGACCACTGGGGCAGGAGTGGGGTTTCTGCATTCCCTTGACCCATGCTTGGTCTCCCACAGGTCACCACAAATGGTATCATTGCCACGAGTGAACCGCCAGCCAAAGAATCGCATCCTGGCCTCTTCCCACCCACCTTTGGTGCCATTGCACCTTTCTTGGCGGACTTGGACACAACCGGTGGCGTGGGGAAGGTCTACTATCGGGAGGACCTGTCCCCTTCCATCACGCAGCTGGCGGCAGAGTGTGTGCAGAGGGGCTTCCCAGAGGTCTCTTTCCAGCCCAGCAGCGTGGTGGTGGTCACTTGGGAATCGGTGGCCGCCTACCAGGGGCCCGGCAGAAGCCCAGCCCAGGAGGGCAAGGTAAGGGCTGTGAAGTGTGAATTGTCCGCATGATTGATCAAGACAGGAGACCCCAAGGAAGATTTAACCGGCTGACTATTGCAGGCCCAAAACTTCCCAAAGCTTCTCTGCAGGACTTTGTAAATGTGTGCTCCAAGTCACCCGTAGCTCGGGTGGCTCAGGCAGTGGGTATTTGAGGCCAACCTGGGCAAATTGGAGAGACCCTGCCTCAAAAATAAAAATAAATAAATAAGGCTGGGGATGTAGTTCAGTGGTAAAGTACCCTGTGTTCAATCCCCAGTACAAAACAAACAAATACATAAATAAAATTTAAAAACAAAGCTCTGGCTGCAAGACTTCCTAAAATTCATAAATAAACGATGTTTTCCAGTGATGATCAGATATAAAGAAAGCAAATCCTGAGAAAACTGCTACTTAGCAAAGATCTCGCTGCTCAAAGGCAGCCCCTGCGTTCTTACTGCAGGTGGCCGGTGGTGGGAGCGTACTAGCAAAGTAAGTCATGCACTTGGAGTGGCAGGGTATGGTGACCCAGGACTCCTGAGGGCCCAGGCTCCCCACGTGTCCCCGAGTGTTCAGAACATGGGTCTTCATAACCCAGGTGGGTGTCTCCTGGGTGCAAGAAAGGCCTGGAGACCCTGGACATGGCCAGGTTGAGAAATGATCTACTGTGCCTTTTTGGGTCAGGCCTCCACTTTCCTATGAAAAATATTTTCTCTGTACTAATTTTTAATTTTTATAGGATGTTAGGGGTCGAGAGAAACTTGGAAGGTTCAGAATCACTCTATATAAATGAGAGATATTGTAGACTGATGGTTCCTGAGGTGTGTCATGGAACACCAGCTCTAGAAGAGGGTGCTTGAGGAACAGGCCGCCCCTAGCCAACTCAGTTTAGAAAATGCTGAAATTATTTCTTCCTCTTGGCGATTCACTCTGCAAAACCCTGCAGAAAAGAAACTTGCTGAATTGAACAGAGCACCCCCAAAACTGTTGGCCAACTCTCCCCACACCACACCCACGTGGGGCACATCCCATCTGTTACAGACCTGCACACATTTGCATTGGCAACTGTCACCTGCCAGTACCGCCCTCGGAGAAACTCACAACTCCTTCTAGCCCTTGCACTAGCCCTTGCACACCCTTTCCAGCGGCTGTACCAAGTTACTTGCAGTCTCCCAATCACACCTTTTTTTTGCCACCTGATGTCTTACATATGCTGCCCTTTGTACTGGGGACATCCTGTCCCTGGCCTCTACAGGTGGCACAGTGCTCCTGCCTGTTCTTTCAGGTCCTCCACTCCCGCCCCTCGCTGCCCTGGACACTCCCTCCTTTGGCTCCCACAGCGCTTTGCGCACATCAGTGCTGGGAAATCTGCCCCCAGGTTTCGCAAGGTTCTGTTCACCTGTCAGTCTCTCCGTCTAGACTGTACCTTAGGTGCAGGACCTTGTGATTTTTCCTTCATGTGCACAGAGTGCAGGGCAGAGTCTGGCACGTGAGAAAGGTGTTAATGTTCTAGAACACTGCCTCGGTGCCTGGCCCTTCGTACGCTGCCTCACGTTTGTGGTCTTCCAACAGTTCTCTGAACTAGCTGGTTTTAGCTCCATTTTACAGACGCAAATGCTGAGGCTTAGAGGATTTAAATATCATGCCATGGCCACATGATCAATAGAGTACAGCAATGACCTGGATCCAGGTCTATTTTCTTCCCAAACTCCATCCACATGATGGCTATGCTTACTACATATTTGCTAACTGATAAATGTGGTTGGATAGGTTTAATAGCCTTGGAAAGAAATTCCATGAGTAAGAGTTTGCTAAGTTGCATGAGGTTTAGGCCACCGTCTTGAAGTACCATCTGTATAATTTTTGGTTAATAAGGTCAGAGATATGCAAAATATATTCATTAACTGGGAACTGTCATGCCCACTAGCCCTAGAGGTATTTCGGGGGCCCTGATGAGAGGGAGGATGGGAACATGGCCATCTGCCTGCAGGGCGCTGTACAGAGCTGGGTACGTCTTGAGACCTGTAGGCGTGTTGCCCCTGCATCGCTGACTTCTAACTCATCTTCACAGAGGAACACGTTCCAGGCTGTGCTGGCCTCCTCTGACTCCAGCTCCTATGCCATTTTCCTTTATCCTGAAGACGGCCTGCAGTTTCACACCACGTTCTCCAAGAAGGACGAGAACCAGGTGCCCGCCGTGGTTGCGTTCAGCCAAGGTTTAGTGGGACTCCTATGGACCAGCGACGGAGCGTATAACGTGTTTGCAAACGACAGAGAGTCGATTGAGAATTTGGCCAAGTATGCTTTCATTGTTCCCCAGTAGCTTCTCCCTTAATAATATTATTATTTTCCAATGAAAATGTAATGGGCATTGTAGAACATTCCCCAGATTTAAATTTTGTATGTAGGTTTTCATATCAGGAAATGTGGCCTTTCTGAAGAGCTTAAGGGAATGTTCTCAGGGTGTTTTGTAGAAGTTGCCTGTGTTTAGAACGGTTTCCACCGTGCGGTGTAAGGCTGAAGTCAGGAGTGAGGACTGTCACACCTGTCCTCTGCCAGGCTGAGGGAATAGGAGCCCTCTCCCTTCCCCGCTAACAAAGGGGAAACTCTTGGGACATTGACGAGTGCCCAGCGCGACAGCCCTCTCAGGCTATGGCACAGTTTTGGCAAAAGGGGAAAAGCCCAGTCTGGTTTTTAAAAATTAAAATCTTGGGGCTGGAGCAGTGGCTCAGCAGTACAGCGCTTGCCTGGCATGCCCAAGGTCGTGGGTTCAAAACCCCAGCACCACATGCTCACCGAGTGTTGGAGAAATAAAGGCCAGTAAATAAAATTGATGCCCCCTTCCTCTCTCTCACTCTCTCCCTTACAACAATTTAAAGTTTTTTTCTCTCTCATTTTTCTTTTTCTTTTTTAAACAGAAAAAGGGACAGTGGGAGAGAGAGAGAGAGAGAAGAGATAATCAATTTTATTTAATTTTTCATCTGGTTTTCATTGCTTCTACACTTCGTTGTATATGTGGTGCTGGGGCTTGAACCCGTGGTCCTCCCGCATGCCGAGCAAGCGCTGTAACCACTGAGCCACTGTTCCGGTCTCTCATTATAACTAAAAAGCAAAGACTGAACCCCTCCCCTCCCAGTTTCATATTGTCAAATCTAGCCTAACACCCTCTGTGCTTTACTCCACGGGGTCCCCGTGAATGTGGGCTGGAGGATCCTGGATTCACGGCATCTGTGCATTTCGGTGGTGTGAATATACTTGCCTGGGGCAAGTTCAGGCTGCTAATGCCATGTCACTCAGTGCAGAGCTTCGAAGAGATGCACCTGCATATGTTCTGCCCATAAAGACACAAGAATAGGGATCCTAGTAAAATAATTAGGAACATGTGGAGTTTTGAGTATTTCTTGCCTTTTAAAACATAATTTATTTAATTATAAGTTTATTTTTTACAATGGTTGTGTTTAATAACTGGCTTGGAAAATTCCTAAAAATTTAACAACTGACTCTTTTCGTTGTATAATCCGATCATAATTTTCTGGTAGGGAAATTTCTTTTTTCCTTTTCTTGTTTTGGTATTGGGGATGGAACCCAAAGGCATTTCTGACCACAGGTGTGTAAGAACACTAAAAGTTGTGGAGCGAGAAGCAGGCTTAGGGTTATTCTGCCTGTGTTGAATAAAATGCCTTTGGATTTGGTATCTCATTGGCTTTTCACCACACTCTTGAACACAAAACGGTAAACTGAGCCCTGTACAGGCTCCCCCAGCCGAGGAAATTGGATGTTTAACAAACCACATCTGCACCGTGTTCACTCCCAGGATGGTGGACACTGCATGGATGGGTGTTTTCCTTCATACTAACCAGTTCTCCAGTGCTCTGGACGTGGAGAATTTCAATTCTGGTGCTGATTTCCTGCGGTTAATGCAGACCCCACAGACCCAGGGCGCAGCCCCACAACACTGCCCCCACTCCAGATGCCAGGTGCCATCTGTGCTCCTGGCTGCCCAGATGAGGATCAGGGGCTTCCCTGACTGTGCTCAGGTTCAGTGATTCAGGGAACCGCTCACAGAGCTCAGGAAGCGCCTTGCCTGCTGCTGCCAGCCTATTATAAAGGACATGCCTCCGCAGCCAAAGGAAGGGGGCACAGGGCACGGTACGGGGTAGGGTGCTGAGCTCCCATGCCCTCCCCTCCCCCTCCCAGCACCTCCATTGTCACCAACCCAGCGGCTCTGCAAGCCCTGACCCTGACATGGGGTTTTATGGAGGCTTGGTCACATCGGTGTTGGTTAAATCATCTGTCTTTGGGTATCGACTAAATCCCATTTTGATCATTGGTTATTGACTGAGGTTGGTGACAGAATGCCAGCTGGTCCCTCCACCCTGGAGGTGGGGGTGAGGTGGGGCTGGGATGGGACAGAACCTTCCCACTCTCTCATCATGGCTTGGTCTTTCTGGCCACCAACCCCCAATCTGAGACCATCTAGGAACCTCCCAGCCACCAGTCAACTTGCTAGCATACAAAGGACACTTCTATTGCTTTGGAAATTCCAAGGGTGTTCAAGGCTCTTGCGTCAGGAACCAGGGACAGAGACCTACTGTGTTCTCTGTTGTATCGCAGCATGCCATGGAAAGTGAACTGCAGTCACCCTAGCACGTAGGCAGGACAGATGGCCAGTGGCTGGTGTCAGTAGGCACTCTTGTGGGTCCTGCTCAAGTCCTGCAGCCCACCTGGGGAACGGTGGAGCTCCTGCTCGTGGGCACAGCCTACCCGATGACCCTGGAACATCTGAGCTCTGTGATGATCACACTCAATGGCTGCTGCCCTCCCACCCATCCAGCCCCTGCGGTGGGTGCCACAGGGGTTCTCAGGGCCCCTCCCCTTGGGGAGTGGGGGCTGCTGGTCTGTTTTCAAGATACTTCCTTGTCCCTAGGAGCAGCAACTCTGGACACCAAGGAGTGTGGGTGTTTGAGATTGGGAGTCCAGCCACAGCCGATGGCGTGGTGCCTGCAGACGTGAACCTCGGACCTGACGACGGAGCAGACTATGAGGAGGAGGAGGATTACGACCTGGTGACTCCTCGCCTGGGCCTGGAGGATGTGGGCACCACGTCCTTCCCCTACAGGACTCCCAGAAGAGGAGACACCGACACATACAGCGTGCCCAGCGTCCACTCCCCACGCCGCGAGGTGACGGAGAGACCCCCTGGGCCCTCCACGGAGAGGACCAGGTCTTTCCAGCTGCCCGTGGAGAAGTTCCCCCAGCAGCACCCCCAGGTCATAGACGTGGATGAAGTGGAGGAAACAGGAGTTGGTAAGACCGTCCAAGTCGCACTTGGGCCCTTGGGTTCCCTGCAGGAGTGCTGCTGGGGGATGTGGTTGGGTGCTCTGTGTTGGGGTCTGCAAGGGTGGGTGCCCAGGCAGGCAGGGGTTGAAGAGTCACGGTGGGGCGCATGGGGGTGCAGCCCTGGTGCCTTTGAAGAGGACTGTGGTTAGGAGACGGGGGATGAGTCCTCTCTCAGGATTCCTTGTATTCCATTCTGCCTGTTTTAAAGAGAAACATGCTTTAGAGTTATTTTGAAAGTTAGATTTTGTTGCTGTGACTTCTAAGATCAGAAATGTGTTCACCCACCTGAAAAAACACTGTAAAATTTCTTTTGGCTGTTTCTGCAGCTTATCTTTGACATGCATTTCCTCTTGGTTTTGGAATTAGGATGGCTGATTATTTTTCCTCTCAGGACCTTTCAGTTTCAGAGTTGATTTGTGAAGATTAAAAAATGCAATACATGTAGATCCCCTTTAAAAAATAGTTTTACAGTATAATATCTTTTACTTGACTCTGGTTTTTTTCCCCCTGCATTTTGAGGAAAAATATTTTGAGCATGATTTAATTTGACTTAGATGTTCAAACTAAACTGTGTTCTTCATATTTCTGTCTTTTTTTTTTTCAAAGAGTGAGAGGGACAGTGGGAGAGAGAGAATCAATTTTATTCGGTTTTTCATGTGGCTTTCATTGCTCTGACACTTTGTTGTGTTGTGTACATGGTGCTGGGGCTCTAACCCGCATCCTTACGCATGCCAGATGAGCACTGAGCCACTGCTCCAGCCTCTGTTTTTCTCTCATGAGGTTGTTGAATAATCCATTGAGATTCATGAGAACGCAGTATTCCAAGCCTTTAGACCTATTCTGATTCTTTACTGCTGCTATTAAGAAGTTATCATAAGACCCCGGGAAAGTCTAGTTCCTTCCACACTATTCACTCATCTAAAAAAAAATTTCTCCTGACCTGTTCTGATGTATCTCATAGCAATTGTCAGTCATGTTGGTTCTTACTGAGTACCCCAACTACAGACAAGACAGGGTGCTTACCGGGCAATGTGCTCACTTCTGAGGTACAGAAATGGAGCAGTTGCCGTTTGGTGGCAGGACAAGGACATGGGCTCCTGTCTCAGGTCCCCCATACGCCTGGCATCCAGGTGCCTGAGTGATGCCCACATCTCTCAGGACCTAGCATTCTGTCATGAGTCCAGAATGATCTCCCCAAGGGTCAAGTATGTTTATTTGCAGATGTTGAGTTTGGAGACTTATCCTATTTCCACCCCATCTAGGCATCTCTGAAATTCCCATTTGTGAAGCCATCACATTTAAACAAGACCCTATCTAGCCTCAGCAACTTATGACAGTGTATTGCTCAATACTGGGAAAAGGCTAGATTTGAACTTGGAATGTGTCTGTAACATGTCTGTCTGCCCCTCCATCCCAGGTATTTCACTTGGTTTATTAGAAGGGTCGACTTCTGTAGCAGTGCATTCCTGGTGTTATTTTAGTAGTCCCCCTCTGTAACGCCGGCCACAGTGGACTCACCAAGAGCTGGCCACAGCTGGACTTATCAATCAGAGTGTCTCTGAGTCTGGTTCAGGGTCCAAGGCTTCTCTACTGCGAACACCATCTTCACACACACCAGAAACTCCCTTCCCAGCTGCAGTGCTGGCGGGATCTGCCTGGGTTTAAACTTTACTGTGATCTTCACTCCTAACAGTTGATTATAAATGTGATCATTATCCTCCAAAAGTTCACTCCTCCAGTGCTTTTGGACTCATTCCAAATTAATTTGCTCTGGATCATTAAATTTAATGGACTAGTTCATGATTCTAATAAAATGAACTTGGGAGGGTGGGAATTTCAACTAGGGGAAATTCTTATGGATATTTGGGTCAAAGACTTTTTTAGACCACTTGTAACTTAGGGATTGTTTCCTTTCTTTTTTAAAAGGAGAGAGAGAGACAGAGAGAATCAGTCTTATTTATTTTTCCATCTGGCCTTTGTTTCTGTAACATTTAGTTGTGTATGTGGTGCTGGGGTTCGAACCTGGGTCCTTGTACTTGCCAGGCAAGTGTTCCAACAGCTGAGCCACTGCTCCAGTCCCTTGAGGGTTTATTTCTGATCAGATTTTGAGTATCGGGGGAAAAGGAAGAAGTTTACGCAAATATGTATAAGAATGTGTATTTTGTGGTTATTAAAATGGCAAATTTCATGTTACATATATTTTACCACAATAAAAATAAGAAAAGAAGACACATTTCAAGGTTCCCGGTGAAGCTGGTCCTTCTGACTGCATTAGACGGATGTCATCCTGACGTTGTCGTCGGATGGCAGAGGGTTGCAGCGGTGGTTAGTGGTTGGCACTTGCCAGTTTTCAACTCCTTTGAGCTGCTTGCCCCGGTGGTGGGAGCGGCAGAGCCCATCATTGCTCCAGCAGTGCGCAGTGTACTGGGGTCTCCCAGGGCACTCATTCCCCAGTGCCTGGCAGGTGGGAGCCCTGCAGCTGAGCCCTGCGTGTCGCTCTTTTCTGTGAACAGTGTTCAGCTACAACACCGGCAGCCAGCAGACTTGCGCCAACAGCAGACACGAGTGCTCCGTGCACGCCGAGTGCAGAGACCACGCCACGGGCTTCTGCTGCCGCTGCGTGGCGGGCTACACGGGCAACGGCAGGCAGTGCGTCGCGGAAGGTAACTGGCTGTCCCCGCTCCGCCTACGGGAAGGGGTGGGTTTTTGTTTCCATGAAAGCATTTGCCCCAGCTGGAGTGCCGAGGTTTGCCATCCCTCGTTCCTGTTCCTTCTCAGCCTCCAACCTGCATTCCTCTGGAAATGTCCATTTTTCTAATACGGTGACATTTCTTTGCTGTGCTACTGCTCCATCTTGGAGGTGACAGCCATTGGGAGTCCACAGTCACAGCGGCCCCAGTGCTAAGGTTGAGAGCCATGGACAGGCGTTGCCTGCGTACCTCATTCGCCTCAGTCTCCTTCATACCTCCTCCATGTCCTTGTCCTTGGAGTCCAGTTCTACCAGTGCTGCTCACAGACCTGTTTTAATGGCTGTGGTCCCGGCAGAGACCCAGGAGGCTGGCCTAGCCCAAGGCTTGCAGTGGGTCAAGCTTACTCGTTGTCCTTCCTGTGTTTCTCTTTCCTCGTGCCCTGAAGTCATGGCACGGCTGGGTGGAGCTGGGGGTGCACTCAGTTTATCCTAGAAGGCCAGACCTACTGTGGGGGCCCATGATGGACTGACTCAGCTCTGAACTCCATCCCCAAAATTGGCTTTGATGTTCCCAGATGGTCAGAGGGATCTTTTCTGTGCAAATCCAGGGCTCCTAGTAACAGTTCACTCAGAGTAAGGCCTCTGGGGCCATAAACCAGAATTAAAACAAAACCCCACCACACTAAGCCTTTGTCCCTCCATAGGCCTCAAATTGCTTCTCTTGTCACGGGGTCACTTTCTTTGTGTGCTTAATGGGGAACTTCAACTGCTTTGCAAAATTGTACTAAACCAAAATGTGTTTTGCTTTTCAGATTCCTTGCCAAAGCTGTTGTTAAATCAGTCATTTTAATTTGCCAAAAACAAAACATTGTTTCCTTCTGGGTATTAATTAGATAAAGTTTTTTTTTTGTTTTTCTTTTTAAATGCTATGTTCGACCATGGAAGAGAATTCAGTTTACTTTCCATATTAATTTTGGGGGTTGTTTCTAAGTTCTTTAAAATGTTTTCTATTTTCTTCCAAATCTCTGGACCCCAAGGGATTGTGCTTTTGCCTCTTTGTTTTAGGCTTGGCTTTTATACCTCTCCACCCTGGAGAAGCGTCCAAAATCCACAATGAAAGCTAATTCTTAAAGAGCAACCTCATTAGCTCCCCGACCAAAGGAGCAGAGCTCCGGAAGCTGAGCAGTTTGTTTTTGAGAGCAAGCTCAGATGTGACCAACTGTTCAGCCACAGATTTTGACGTTATATACACACCCTGTAATAGTTTTGTGCCTTAAATATTTGTTGGATTCTTTGCTACTTAAATTTTTCTTTTTCTAGCTCAAAGTCGGGTGGAAACATTCTTGTTTGGTTTCCTTCACTTGGCTCTCTTGCTTGCTCTGTAATTGTTCTGAGATGCATTTTTTCACCATTAGCCTGCTGGCTTCATGGCATTCCCCCGTGTAATTGAACAATGTGAGCAGAATTGCTCTGTCTGATAGGACCTGACTTGTCGGTGACTCCGGCCATGACCAACCAGCAAAAGGTCACTGGGACATAGAGGACCCCAAGGCATAAGCCTATCTGTGTAGGATTATTCAACAAAATTTACTGAGAATTTACTAAGCAAAGAAAACTACCAAGAACAAGAGAGGGAGCAGGGTGAGTCACATTCCTGGTAGTTCAGATCTAGGAGGATAAACAAGATTCACGCTCAGTAGCTGATAGAATTGAATTCTCCATCACACCTAAGCAACTAAAGTGACCTTTGTTTTCCCCTCTATTCATCTCTGCCTTTTTTTTTTTTTTTTGAGATACGATTCACATACCTTATGAAGATAGTCAATGTGATGGTTTTAGTATTCAGAAGGTTGTGCAACTTTCACCTCTGTCTGATTCTAGAACATTTTCCTCACTGTCATGATTAGCCGTCATCCTGCTTCTCCAGAGTCCTCCAGCTGCTTCGAACACTAGCCTACTTTCTGTTCCTGGGGGTTTTCCCTGTTCTGGGCATCTCATATAAATGGAATCGTACAGTGTGTGACCTTTTGTGTCTGGCTTCTTCATGTAGCATAATGTTTTCAAGATCTATCCGCATTCTAGCATGGGTCAGCATTTCATTTCTTTTTCTAGCCAAATAGCACAGATGGATGGACGTACCGTATTTTGTTTATCTTTTCATTAATCGATGGACATTGGGGTTGTTTACTTTTTTAGCTGTCATGGTTAAAGCTGCTGGGAATATCTGTGTACAAACTTTCCTGTGGACATATGTGTTCCCTTCTATTGGGTTTATACCGAGGAACTGGAATTGCTGGATCTATGATAACATTCGATTTTCTTATTGGAATACAATAAGAGCAATTTAATTTCTTTAGTTCTTATTTTTTCCTTATTCAACAATATTAAATAAATGCCAGTTATAAATATTCAGACATTATAGAGATATGTAGTATAGAGTATGAACGTTCACCACACTGGCCTGACTTCACCTCTGTTAGCAGTTTCCCCCAGGTATAGGCTAACACTTGTGAATGTAATGTTTAAGGCAGATATTCTTCTGTATGGGCTGCTGGTCATCAGGGAAGCTTTCACATTTGCTGTATTGGGTCTCAATTACATCCTTTCCAGTAGCCTAAAAGGAACAATGACCAGCACTTCCCTCTGGCCCTGCCCACTAAGTGGCTGTGTTTCAGAGGGCCTGTGTGGCCTGCAGAATCCACTGTGTCCACATCTCTTCTGGCTTGTGCTGGATGAGGCTCCAGGACTCAGAATGCCCACCTTGAGCTTGGGGAATAAGACACACTTGAACCCAAGATGCTTGTTAAAGTGTATTGTGGATCAGCAGCCAGCGGTCCCAGACTCCTCGAGCCTTCCCCAGCGTCAGTGCTGTCCTGGGGAATGGCTGATTCTGACCCTTTTACTCTGAAAAGATGTGCTGAGTGATCTGAGGTGCTGGTGTGCTGTCTGCACCGCCCGTGATGTTGCCTTCTCTAAGTGCTCTGTTTACACCAGCTCTCCTGGATCACACAGTGACTCCCAGGGGCGCCATCTTCCATTCTGTCCATTGAGGCCTGGAAGAGAGGCCATGCTGGACTTTCTGAGGCTCATGGTGCCCCGTTGAGGGGACCATTGCTTCTGTTTCCCCAGTGCTTTCTTCATGAGTTGGGTGGGTCCTTGCAGTCGCTCCTCTGTTTGGAAGGCTGGCTGGAAAGCCTTCTCCACCCACTTTTGTTTCTGGCTCAGGGTCCCCGCAGCGTGTCAATGGCAAGGTGAAGGGAAGGATCTTTGTGGGGAGCAGCCAGGTGCCCGTTGTCTTCGAGAACACCGACCTCCACTCCTACGTGGTGATGAACCAGGGACGCTCCTACACTGCCATCAGCACCATTCCTGAGACCGTGGGCTATTCTCTGCTTCCTCTGGCACCCATCGGAGGCGTCATTGGCTGGATGTTTGCAGTGGAGCAGGACGGATTCAAGAATGGGTTCAGCATCACTGGTAATGTGCATCTGACGGCGAGCCCGGGAGTGAGGGGAGGAAACTCTGGCCCTGCAGGCAGTTTTCCACAAGCGTTTTATCTGTTGAACTACCCTGTGGTTCTTCCCTGAGGATGCTGAGCTCAGATGAACGTGCTGTTCATGAACTGAGACTGCCTAGAATTGTGTTTTGAACAGGGAGCAGTTCCTCGGTGGCTTTCAGAAGTCTCTGCAGAACACGTGATTTCAGCCCACTTATCCCCTCCGCCAGAAGGGTGGGACTGGGACTTTCCTCATTCTTCTTATCAAGCCAGCCTCCAAATTCCAAAGCAATCTGAAGCTGACATTTGCCATGCCCTCAGTATCTCCTCAGAGAAAAGGACCCTGCCACGTCCTGCTGGTACATTAGGCTGATAAACATCTCCCTCCTGGCTCTCAGGAACCCCTGTCCTGGAAGGCTCAGTCTTTCATGGATGTGTGGGCAGATGGTCTAGGGGTGTTCTTGTGTGGCCCCTCTTTGCTCTGCCAAGGCCAGGCCCATTCCTGGGACCAGCTAGGATGGAGGAGCCTGCATCCTTCATCTCTAGGCACTTCCTGGACCTTCAGGCTGTTGTGCTGGGTGTCACCTCTGTCCCCCTACATCCACCTTCCCCCAGCCCTGGTTACCCTCCAAAACTTATGGGTGGAAATGCACAACTTCCTGAAGGGTGGCCATTCAGAAAGGAGGCGACCAGGTGTGAAGAGGGGTGAACCTCCCCCTAGGACTCGCAGGTTTGGCAATGATCGTCACTCCCTGTTCCACAGGCACACATGTTCTGGATATTGTAACCACACTTCTGTGCTCACGGGAGCAACATGCTCTTGCAAACAGAGGAGCTATCCCAGCTCACAGACCCTACATCTTCCCCACAAGCCTCCACAGGGGTGTTGCTTTGTAGTGCTTTAACGTGTATGGGTATTGCTCTGTAGTGTGTTAATATGTACGGGTAATGCTCTGTAGTGTTAATATGTACAGGTGATATTTTGTCCTGTGTTAATATATACAGGTGATGCTCTGTAGTGTTAATATGTACGGGTGTTGCTTTGTAGTTCTTTAATATGTATGGGTGTTGCTTTGTAGTGCGTTAATATGTACGGGTGTTGCTTTGTAGTGCGTTAATATGTACAGGTGATGCTTTATTGCATAAGAAAGGGGGAATTTCAAATTTGGTACACCAGCAAATCTTTGCCGCTCTTGCTTTCTCCAGGACCTGTGTTATCATTTGGATATTTCCCTGAAGGTTGGGTAATGGCTAAGCAGATGTTGTCACATGTCCTGCAAAGGGCCATATAGTACATGTTTAGCTTCATCCAGGTAAATTAGGCTATATGGTCTCTGTTGCAGTATTCAACTCTGTCACTGTAGAGTGAAAGCAACCGTAGACAGCACACAGATGGGACAGCATGCTGTGTTCTGATAAAACTTTACTAATGGGCACTGAAATTCAAATTTCTCATATTTTTCACATATCATGAAATAATATTCTTATATTTCACAATTTAGAAAGCGGAGCAGGTCCTGCCCACCCTGCATACCATGGCACTGCCTGGTAGCCTAGGGAGGGTAGGAGGGGGTACTTACTGCGTGACGCAGAGTGACAGG
Organism: Aplodontia rufa; assembly: GCA_004027875.1. Taxonomy (NCBI): domain Eukaryota; kingdom Metazoa; phylum Chordata; class Mammalia; order Rodentia; family Aplodontiidae; genus Aplodontia; species Aplodontia rufa. The sequence continues at coordinate 66,370 of PVKS010008010.1, forward strand.
CCAGTCTTGCTTTGCAGGGGGCGAGTTCACCCGGCAAGCCGAGGTGACCTTCGTGGGGCACCCGGGCAAGCTGGTCATCAAGCAGCGGTTCAGCGGCATCGACGAGCACGGGCATCTGACCATTGACACGGAGCTGGAGGGCCGCTTGCCCCAGATCCCGTTTGGCTCCTCCGTGCACATGGAGCCCTACACGGAGCTCTACCACTACTCCAGCTCGGGTGAGTCTTGCCCTGGGTGAGCCATGCTCCTGCCCTGCCCCATGGCCTTGTGGCCCATCTCTGGGGTCTGGAGAGGGGAATATGCAGGGCAGTCCCTTGCTACAATCCGGGTCCCCCTGATGATGGGCATGGAATATACTTGTAGGGAAGTTAGGGCAAAGCAGAATTATATGTAACCTGAAAATTAAATTTAAGGGTATTTCCTCTCAGCCTTTCACCAGCGTCTATCATCAAACATCCCAACATATTCCATAGTTTAAAATAAAATAATAACAATTTTACCATAATATACATCTATTTGTAGCTTTTTAAACTGTATTTTTCATAAAGCATTCCATATGCTGACTGCCCAGCTTTGCTGGTTATTAACATTTTGCCCTGTGTGTGAGCAATTTTCTCCTGACCATTTGAGAGTAGGTTATATTGTGAGAGTTCATCTCCTAAATACTTCATGCATTTTTCCTAAGAACAAAGACATCCTCTTACATTGCCACATTATAGCTATCAAATCAGGAAATCTGACATTGATACAATTACATAATTTATAGCCGGGTATATAATTTTATTTGAATCAAATTGCAGTCAGATCTCAGTTAACATCAAATCATGAATATTTAGTAATTTGATTTAGTACCCCTTGAAAAAACTTTTTAAGGAGTCTGTTGGATTCTGCTGGATGGCTGTTAATTTAAACCCCTTTCCTGTTTACTCTAAACTTATTTCTAGCTTTCCCCTTTCCTGGGGAGCTCACATGACCATTTTATATAAATCTTGACCAAATTTCTGACTCTCTTCTGAGACTCAGATCCTAGAAACAGAGCTAATTAGTCAAGCAATATGGAATTTTGAAAAAGTGCCCTGTGAAATCACCGTCCAGGGCTACGTGGCGTGGTCCAGTCCTCCTGGGGGTGGGAGCTGTGGAGGGAGCAAGAGGGCCACAGCATGCAGGGCGCCTGTGGCCAGATGGCCTTTCTGGCAACCAGTGCTTGGGAGCAGGCTGGAGGCAGCCCATGCTGATCTGCTGTTTATCCTCTGGCTTTCCTGCTTCTATGATGGAGCACAGTGCAGCAGAGTGCAGCAATATAAAGAGTCTTTTATACTTTTTTTTTTTTTAATAGGAAGCTGAGGGCTTTGTTGCAGGGACTAATAGCAGCTGTTTGGCATGGGGAAGACGGCCCCTCTCCTCTGCTGAGTTTTGCTCAGGCCACTTGAGTTATTTTGCGAAAAGTGGTTGCTAAGACCCCTTTAATGTTTCATTTTTTAAAATATAATGGAGCTGCTTGATCTGGGGTGATGTTTATGAACCTCAAGGAGGTCAGCTATAGAAAGCAGGCTACATGTTGCTAGTTGCTCAGAAGATGCTCCGTAAGTGGTTATTATCTTAGTAATCATGTTAGTTTGCTTGATACCCCAAATTTTAATAATCTAATCTGCACCCAGCCCATTTCAAAAAAAGACACTGAGGCCCATGGTGCTGGTAACTGGCTGGCACACACATATAAGTGGTCTGAGCAGTGAACTCAGGCATATGTCCTGACCGCTTCCCCCCAGACCTTCATCTCTAGTTCTGAGAGTCCTAGGAACTTATGGAGAGCTACTCGATGCAAATACAACCAGTATTAATAATGCAAACAGTGCCAGCGTGGTAAGGGGGATCTGGCGAGCAGCAGGATTTGCCTTGCTGAACTGTCCCCCCATGGACAGGACGCCACCCACAGTCCCAGAGAGGGAAGCGTCTGGCATCAGTAAAGATCTCTGTCTTCCTCCCATTCCCCAGTGATCACGTCCTCCTCCACCCGGGAGTACACGGTGACGGAGCCCGAGCGGGACGGGGCTGCACCTTCCCAAACCTACACTTATCAGTGGCGCCAGACAATCACCTTCCAGGAGTGCATGCACGATGTCTCACGGCCGGCCCTGCCCAGCACCCAGCAGCTCTCCGTGGACAGCGTGTTTGTCCTGTACAACCAGGAGGAGAGGATCTTGCGCTACGCCCTCAGCAACTCCATCGGGCCGGTGCGGGGTAAGGGGGCCGGCGCAGCCTCTCCACCCATGTGCTCTTTGATTTTGGGCTTTTGATCTCTCATTCTCCTAAGAAAATCATGCTTAAATATCTTCTGAAAAGATAACTGCTCATCAGCGGCGAGTCTTGGAAAACCTACCAGCCTTTGCTCTTCTGACCGAGGCCCGGTTAGGATCTGTCTGGGGCTGACAGATGAATGACTTTCCAGAGACACAAGCCAAAGTGCTGCTGGCTTGGATAGGACTTTTTAAAAACTTGGTTTTTATTTTCAATTTTCACATTAATTATTGTACATAGTTATGGGGTACAGTATAATTAATTTTGACACAGGTATAGGAGGTATGGGATCAGGGAATTTGGTTTATCCATCCCTTAACATTATCATTTCTTCATGCTGGAAACGGTCACAGCTCTCTCTGCAAGCTATTTTGAATTATGCAATCAAGTGCTGTCAACCTGAGTGTCCCTGGCTGTGGTGTGGAACATTAGAAGTTGCTCCTTCCATCCTGCTGCACCCCATGCCCATTAATCCTGCCCCCTCTGCCCCCAGCCTGTGGTTACCACTACTCTACTCTGACTTCTGTGAAACCAGCTCTGTTGAGCTCCCACATTTAAGTGAGGTCAGGTGATATCTATACTTCTGTGCCTGACTCATTTTATTTTTTAGAGAGAGGGACAGTGAGAGAGAGAGAAGAGAGAGAATCAATTTTGTTTAGTTTGTCATGTCTTTTCTCTTCATTGTGCACGTGGTGCTGGGGTTTGCACCCTCGTACTTGCACATGCCAGGCAAGACCTGTAACTGCTGAGCCACGGCTCTAGCCCCTGACTCTCTTTTTTTAAAACATAACATCCTCTGGATTTATTTATGTTATCACAAATGACAGGATTTCATTCTTCGTCATAGCTGTTGAACACACACCACATTTTCTTCATCCATTCCTGGCAGGGCTTTGCAGACACTCTGATATTCCACCTTGGAAGGAGCTGTGTGAGGATGAAGTGTCTGTGACTTCAGGCACAGAGCCTGGGGCAAGCTCTCCCCAGGACTGTGCACCAGGGCTGGGTGGGGGGCTACTGAGTCAGGGGCTGTGGCGACCGGTCAGCGGTCACCTCCCCAGCTATTAGGTTGTCCTCTGTAAGCTCTGTGAGGCAGAGGAAAGCAGCTGAGCTCTCCCCCTGTGACAGCTGTGCCCCTGGGCCTTCGGAGCATCAGGAGGCCTTGAACTTGTGATCTTCCTTTCTGAGCCTCCTGAGTCACTGGGATTACAGGAGTGTGCCACTGCACCCGCACATTTTTTCTTGAAGGAACAGATGGTACATGTTTTAGCTTCTGCCAGCCACATACATCTCAGCTGTGCCAGAGACTGTATGTAAGCGAGTGGGTATGGGTGGTTGCCAATAAAACTTTATTTACAGAAACAGGAAGGGAGCAAGAGATACAGAGCTGCAGCTTCCATGGGGAATGTGGAGATGGCTCTTCCCCGCTGCTCTGTGCTCTGCAGCGATGGCCCCCTGTTGATGGCCAGTTACTGGGCATGGCTTACTTTCTGGGGCAGAGACCTGCAGGAGTCCCTGGCCCCTCACTGGGCCCCACTGTCCTTACCTCCACAGACGGTGCCCCTGATGCCCTGCAGAATCCTTGCTACATTGGCACTCACGGATGCGACACCAACGCGGTCTGTCGCCCTGGACCCGGGACGCAGTTCACCTGCGAGTGCTCCATCGGCTTCCGAGGAGACGGGCGGACCTGTTACGGTAC